>ML283943.1:20297-58415 GCA_005239495.1 Nicotiana undulata | reverse complement strand
GGGGGGGGGGGGACATAGCAGATAATGTATAATGTATAAATGGAAAAAGATTGAAGGACATTTTTAATCAACACAACTTTACCACCATATGACAAGAGCTTGCCGCGCCAACCATTGAACCTTTTCACTATCTTACTAATCAAGATGTCAAAAAAGTTAGTCTTTTTTCTACCCACAAAAGACATTTCACATGTTGTGAAAATGGTAACAGTCATAACTATCTTAGCCTTGGCAACAACTGGGAAATGACACATACATCAAATAGATGTATATAATGCCTTTTTTCAAAGTGATGTTTATGATGAAATATACATGGACTTGCCTCAAGGATTCTCAAGTCAGGGGAGACAAGGACAGTTTGCAGACTTGTGAAATCCTTGTATGGTCTTAAGCAAGCTCCAAGATAATGGAATGCTAAAATATCTGAAGCATTAATAAAGTTTCAGTTTAAGCAAAGCAGTTTGACCATTCCCTATTCATTAAGAAAACTACTGAATGTACTGTCATTGATTTAGTTTATGTAGATGATATGATAATTATCGGAGATAATATAAAAGTAATTGAAGAAACCAAGACCTCATTACAGAAAACCTTCAAAATGAAGGATTTGGGAGATCTGAAGTATTTCTTAGGTATATATTGAATTTGCAAGATCTAAGGAAGGAATCAATATGCATCAGAGGAAATATACCTTAGAACTCATTTCAGAAGTTGGATTGTCTGCTGACAAACCTGCAACAACACCTATTGATACAAACATCAAGCTCACTACATAATATGATAAGGTAATTGATACAAAGAGTCAAGCTGAAGAAGATCCCTTGGTTGATCAAGCTACTTATCAAAGACTCATAGGGAAGTTGCTCTATCTAATGGTAACCAGACATGATATATCCTTTGGAGTTCAAACTCTAAGTTAGTTTTTTCAGCAGCCTAAACAATCACACATGATAGTAGCCTTAAGGATAATAAGGTATATAATAAATCAACCAGGTCAGGGAATACTCTTATCTAGCAAAAATAGTAATATTGTGACTGCATACTGTGATGCTGACTGGGCTGACTGCCCTATACCTAGAAGATATGTTATAGGTTTCTTAATCAAGATTGGTGAGTGTTGAATCAAGAAGCTGAATGGTTTTGAAGAATGACAAATGCACTCAGAGTTGAACCAGGTCCATCATTGAAGACATAGACATGCATACTGAATGGCACGTGAAGAGTTCACACAGGAGATAAACACAATCACCGAATTAAGGGGATATCTCCTGATCGAAAAGGTTTCAAATTGATAGGGAGATGGACTTCTTATTCAGGAAGGACAGAATTAAGATAGAGGAGAATCTAGGAAGTTGAGATCAACTCAAACTCTTCCACCAAGGAAGAGTTGCATCAGAATTCTACTACATCGTCTCAACTACTGATCCTATATATTGTCAAATGTTCCTGCTGAACAAGTGCGCACAAACATTGAAGTGAAACAAGAATTGAGTGCAAAATTATCAAAGCAATTTTGCAAGCAGTTCATGTGAGAATTCCTGTGCGACTCAAAAGCTACTTGAACCAGCTCAAAGAACCAATTCCATCTGTTATCTTTTGAGTCTAGTTGTTTGTAGTAGGTGATTACAAATTGTATCTTTCAGCTTTATCTAGAAGCAATTGTAATAGGTACAGAGTATTCAGGTTAGAGTTAACTTGGAGCTTGTCGCAATTAGCTAGAGGCTAGTTTTCCACAAGGGGATTAGAGTTAGTCATGAGGTTTACAAAAGAGTTTATTTTGTAAATGCTGTTTGGCTCATTGACTTAGTGAAGAGTTTGGGAAAGTCCTACTGGGAAGCAGGTCGTGGTTTTTTCACCTTTTGAACCAGGTGTTTTCCACGTAAAATTGTTGTGTTCTTTTATTTCTGAAATTATTATTCCGCAAACTGTTGAAGTTGGAACACCTAGAGGAACCTGGTCCTTCTATAACTACAACACTCGAAAATTGGACACCACACAAATCACCCCCTCTTGTGTGGAATTGATGTATAAAACATCAATTGGTATCAGAGCAGGTTATCCTTAAAGAGGCTAACACCTTAGGAAAAGATCAAAATGAGTGCACCACCTGAGAACTGGGAAGGACAATCAACTGCTAGGCCACCACTCTTCAACGACTAGTAATACTCATGGTGGAAGAACAAGATGAAGGATCACTTAATTGGGGAATATTATGAACTATGGGACATAGTCACTGATGGTTCTTTGGCTACTATGAAAAAGACTGCTGAAGGAGTAGACGTGCCAAAGACAAGAGCTGATTGCACTACTGAAGACTTAATAAAATGGGAGAAGAATGCTAAGGCCAAGAAATGGCTAGTGTGTGGACTTGGTCCAGACGAGTATAGTAGAATTCAAAGCTGCACCACTGCCAAAGAAATTTGGGATACTTTGCAAGTGGCTCATGAAGGAACACCTCAAGTGAAAAGGTCAAGAGAAACTCAACTATATTCTCAATATGAGAATTTCACTATGAAGGAAAGATGTATACAAGGTTCACTACCCTGACAAATGAACTCAAGTATTTTGGAAGGGTGATCCTTGAAGAAGATAGGGTTGAGAAAATTTTGACAAGGGTTTTTCCAATCTCTTGGGAAAGCAAGATCATAGCTATCCAGGAATCCAAGAACATGGAAACCCTCAGGTTGGATAAGCTAATTGGAAATCTCACTGCTTACGAACTCAGAAGGCAGACAATGAAAATGGATGCTCCTAAGAAGGAAATAAGTCTGGCATTAAGAATCACTGAGGGAGCAGATCCGGAGGAAGATGAGATGACCATGATCACCAAGGAATTCAAAAACTACCTCATAAGAAAAAAGGGCATCTCAAGAGGTGGAAACTACAACAAAGCAAAAGCTCCAGCTTCCAGAGAAGCCAACTAACGAGGGATGCTACAAATGTGGAAAAGCTGACCATCACATCAAGAACTGTCCTCAGTGGGAAGTGGAATGGAAAAGGGAAAGATCTGAACGAAGGAACCGGAAGAAGGAACTGATTCATCCCAAGAAAACCACAACGAAATCTATGGTTGATTCTTGGGGAGAAAGCTCAGACGAAGAATCAGAAGATGGAGATGGAGAGGAACAAGCACTTATGGAAATTGATGAATCAGATGAGGAATCATGTGAAGAACCAGAGGTAAGTATATTCCATCTCAAAAACAAGATTAAATTCCTATCCAAAGAAAAACTCTTTGAGTTGCTACTTGATTTCATAGATGATTCTGAAGAAATAAATAAAGAAAAGGAGCAGCTATCTAAGTAGTGTGTAATGTTAAAGGTAAAGTGTAAGAACCTGGAACTCAGAGTAAGTGAATATGAAAATGAAAACACTGCCTTGAAGAACCAGGTTCATCCACTTGAAATTAAGGTCCTAGAGTTAAAATCTGAAAATTTAAAACTGAAACTAGGAACTAGCAAGAAGACAACTGACAACTCTCAACTCATGTTAGAAGAAAATGTAGGTAAACCAAAGGATACGCTGTACAATAAAGATGAACAGATAAGAGTACTAAAATAGGAACTTGGTAAGGTCAAACATGAATTAGATCGAACATGCAAATGTAATAAATCCTCTGATGCCTTGACATGGCTTCAAGAAAATCACAGTAGCAACAGAAGAGGACTTGGTTTTGGGAGTCAACTGCCCAAATGGGATCCCAAAAGTAAGTACCTCACTCTTCATGAGAACATAATTTGCACCCACTATGGTAAGTCTGGTCACTACAAGATTGAATGCACTGCAAAAGAGCTGGCCAGTCGAAGAAATGAAAGTTTTGTTCGAAAGAAAAATTGGCTGCCAAATTGGGCCAGAAAAAACTTAATTCATCCTTTCTTTCATAGAAAAGGACCCAAACTAGTTTGGGTCCCTAAGACTAACCCTTGAATTTCTTTTGTAGGTTCAAGTGAGAAGAAGCAACCAAATATGGTACTTGGATAGCGGCTGCTCAAAACACATGACAAGGAACAAGGAACAATTCCTTTCACTTGAAAACCTCAAATAAGGAAATGTCTCATTAGGAAATGGGAAGAAAGGTGAAATTATTGGGGTTGGTAAGGTAGGTAAGAATTACACACGTTACATTGAGAATATGTACTTGATAGATGGCTTGAAATATAGCCTGATCAGTGTGTCACAATTGTGTGACAGAGGTAACCTGGTTGCATTCACTTCTACTAAATTTTTTGTGATTAATCTTATCACTGACAAGATTGTTTTGCAGGGAAAAAGAGTGAATAACATCTATGTCATAGACCTGTCCACGCTATCAGAAAACGAACTAACTTGTTTAAGTGTGTTGGACAATGATCCCCTCCTTCTGCACAAAAGACTTGGACATCCAAGTCTAAATCAGCTTAACAAACTAGTCTCCAAGGACCTAGTGATAGGTCTCCCTAACATTAAGTTCAAGGAATAAAAAGTTTGTGAGGCTTGTGCAAGGGAGAAACATGTAAGATCCTTGTTCAAAAGCAAGAAAATGATAAATACCACCAGGACGTTGGAACTGGTTCATATGGATCTATGCGGTCCTATGAGAACCTTGAGCAGATGTGGTAAGAAATATGTAATGGTGCTTGTTGATGACTATTCTAGGTTTACCCGGACTCTATTTCTGACATCTAAAGATGAATCATTTGATATGTTTACTTCATTTGTTAGAAGAACTCAAAAACAGTTAGGAAATCAACATGCATCAATAAGATCTGATCATGGCACCGAATTTGAAAATGCAAAGTTTGCTGAATTTTGTGATGAACATGACATAAACCATAACTTTTCTGCCCCTAGAACTCCACAACAAAATGAAGTTGTTGAAAGAAAGAACAGAACTCTTGATGATATGGATAGAACTATGCTTCTTTCTAGTAAACTACCTCATAGCTTCTGGGCAGAAGCAATAAACACTGCATGCTACATCATAAATAGTTACATGACCAGACCACTTGTAGAGAAAACTCTCTATGAGTTAATTAAAGGGAGAAAGCCCAATATATCCCATCTTAGGGCTTTTGGATGCAAGTTCTTTGTGCACAACAATGGCAGGGACTCCCTAGGTAAGTTTGATCCCAGAAGTGATGAGGGAGTATTCTTGGGATATTCATCACATAGTAAGGCTTATAAGGTATATAATAAAAGAACTATGTGTGTAGAAGAGAGTGTGCATGTTGTTTTCAATGAAACTAACATTCTTTCTGAGAGACAAGAACAAGAAGATGAGGAAATTGGACTGGTCAGAAACACTGATCAAACTGGAGCAACTATGGAAGTAGGAACAGGTAATGGACCAGGTCCATCTAACCTAAGCAACCTGACAAGGGGAACTCAACAACAAATCTCATTGGAACTTGCCCCTGATCATGTTCCACAGCAACAAGGCACTATGGGTTGGTGTTAAAAACACACATATATCAGAGTTCTCACCCCATTGAGAACATAATAATTGATTTAACATCTGGAATCAAAACCAGCTCCTCTTTGAAAAATATGTGTGCTTTTGATGCCTTCCTATCCTTAATCGAACCAAAGAATGTTGCTGAAGCCTTACATGATAATGACTGGGTAAATTCCATGCAAGAACAACTAAATCAATTTGAAAGAAGTAAAGTTTGGCATCTGGTACCCAGACCACTAGATAGATCAGTGATTGGCACAAAGTGGGTCTTCAGAAACAAACTTAATGAAGATGGAACAGTTACAAGAAACAAATCCAGGCGATTTGTCCAAGGATATAGTCAAGAAGAGGGCATAGACTATGATGAAACTTTTGCTCCTGTGGCAAGACCGGAGGCAATCAGGCTCCTCATAGTATTTGCTACTTACATGAAATTTACTCTCCACCAAATGGATGTCAAGAGTGCTTTCCTGAATGGCTACCTAAAAGAGGAAGTATTTATCAAGCAACCTCCAGGATTTGAAAGCAAGGAGACTCCTGACCATGTGTACAAACTTGACAAGGCTTTGTATGGACTCAAGTAAGCACCAAGATCATGGTATGAACGACTATCTAAACTCCTGCTTGAACATGACTACAAAAGAGGTAAAATTGATAGCACCTTGTTCTTGAAAGAAAAATGTAAGGATCTCCTGCTAGTACAAATATATGTAGATGACATAATATTTGGAGCAACTTCTGAAAAATTAAGTAAGGAATTTGCTAAACTAACGGAGAGTGAATTTAAGATGAGCATGATGGGTGAGCTTATTTTCTTTTTAGGCTTACAAATTAAACAAAACTCAAATGGAACTATGATCTATCAGCAACAATATGTGAAAGAGTTGCTCAAAAGATTCAAAATGGAAGAATCAAAAGAAATTGACACTCCCATTGCAACAACCACAAAATTAGATGTAGATGAACTTGGTTCATCTGTTGATCAAAAGTTGTACAGAGGGATGATTAGGTCTTTATTATATCTTACTCCCAGTAGACCTGACATTGTTTTCAGTGTAGGTATTTGTGCTATATTTCAGGCTAATCCCAAGGAGTCCATTTAATTACAGTGAAGAGAATACTGAGATATCTGAAAGGCACCACTGACTTATGCCTTTGGTATCCTAAAGGTAGTAATTTCAATCTTGTGGGATATGCTGATGCAGATTATACAGGCTTCTTGGTAGACAGAAAAAGCACCTCAGGTATGGCACATTTTCTGGGCTTTTTCCTTGTGTCTTGGGCCACCAAGAAATAGAATTCAGTAGCTCTTTCTACTGCTGAGTCTGAGTACGTGGCTGCAGCCTCATGTTGTGCTAAGTTACTATGGATTAAGCAATAACTTATGGATTTTGGTATAGAGGTTGGATGCATTCCTATCTTATGTGACAACACTAGTGATATTAGTATGACAAAGAACTTAGTTCATCACAAAAGAACCAAACACATAGATGTTAGACACCATTTCCTAAGAGATAACTTTGAGAAGGGAATGATCTCAATTGAATTTTGTGCTACTGACAAACAAATCGCTGACATATTTACTAAAGCACTAAGTAGGGAGAATTTTGAGAGAAACAAGTTAGAATTAGGAATGATTAAGATCACCTAATTGAACAAGGTCAAAACACAAATGATTTGTTTTTGGGCTAGAATCTCTGAAATGTGTAAATAATCAGAATGATCATTTCTCAGTTTCATGTCTTAAATGCCATACTCTCTTGCCATGTGTTAATATGACTCTTTGGTTGCTAATGATGTTTTTCTATTTTTGAAAATTGAGGCCAAATCAAGGGACTCTAACACGATGAACCTGGTTCATTGTTGCTGGTTCATCTGACTGAAAAGGTACGTGCTCATCATAATACACATATTGAAATAACTATAGTTACTCATGAGAGGGACTCTATCCATAACAAGTCTATTTCAAAATCTCAGTACTTACCACAAAATGATCCTATCAATTTTAATTAGCCTAGATTATAGGGGAGTCATAACCGTCACTTCTCACTGACACTCCTGAGCCGATTAGACTCCCACTTGACCAAGAATAACACCTATTGTACATTTATTAACCACGCCTTTAAAAACTCATAATCACCTCTCTAATTCTTCACTCTCTTTTCTTCCAAAAGGCATAACCGTCGAAACATCATCTTTCTGTTCAAACAACTTGATCAAGGTCCTTTAATCTCCAAAAAAATTCACAAACATGTCTTCCACACCACCTCCTGCTACATCCTCATCAACCAATCCATAATACAATATCACGCTTGAAGATACTGGTTCAAACTCTCCCACTCCATCACCATAAAGTTCTTCCACCCAATCTCAATCGAGTTCTTCCACCCCTCAAAACAACCTCGTTCCAGAACCCACTCCTTTTCCCCCAACCGCTCCTGTTATACCACCAAGCCCTACTCCAGTACCCAGAAAAAGGCGAGTGAAAATGCTAGCCAGAAAGACTATGGCCTCTGTCTCTCTTGCTCGAAAATTAAATGCCAAGCTTCAGGAGAGCCATGCCCAAGACTTTGAAAACTCCAGCAAATCTTTCAAGTCTGCAAATGAGGGGGAAGAAATTGGTTCTCCTGACCCTGAACAGGTAACATATGAAATTAGGTCTGATCCTGTCATTGCTGAGAATAGGTTTGTGTTAATCAGGTCTGTAGTATATGTGGAGATTCCCGATAGGAGAAGAAAAGGTGGTAAAAATACTAAGGGAAAAGAAATTGAGAGAGAGGGAGAAAGAAGTTCAGAAAGGGGAACAAGGGAAGAAGCTGCTACCCTGGCAATTTGTGGTCCTAACCCAGTGGTTTCTGAGGAAGGTGTCAAGGACTTAGGGGGAAGCAACTCTGGAGAAGATGCAGAAGGACTGGAAAATCTACAGCATGCAAATGATGAACCTGGTTCATCCATTGAGGAAACCTTGGCAGAACTGATGAGATAATTAGGGGAAAGTTACAAACCCAAAAAGAAGAGAACCCCCAAAGCCAAGAAAGTTGATACTCCAATGGAAAGCAATAAAAGAAAAGCCATTTCATCTACTGATGCTTCAATTCCTAAAGGTCGCACTACAAGAAGTGCAAATAGGCATAGTGAAGAGGAGTTGCAGAAAGCTCTGAGGGAAAGTAAGAGAAAGAAAGCTGCTAAGGGGAAGGCGAAAGTGGGTGAGCCTGCTGAGGATGTTGATGTTGACGAGATGGACCTGGTCCATCAGGAGGAACAACTGGAACAAATTGAGACTGAGACACTCAAACCAAAGAAGGCCAAGACTTCTTCCAAGAAGTCAGCTTATGTGTCTTCCACACCTTCAACAGTTGCCAAGCGAACCAGGTCAAAATCAAAGAAAGTTCAATTTAATGATGATGCTGAGTGGAGTAGTGAAGAAGAAGATGAGTCTGGTGGGGCGACAGACAAATTGACAAAGTATGGGAAGCGTACAGTACTGAAAGGGAGGCTGCTAAGGGATCTTGAAGGATGAAAGGGTTTCCACTAAGGTACAGGGGTTTGATATCTCCTTTGATGCCAAGGAGCTGGGCGAGATACGATGACTACACTAGGCAGAGGTGGCCAAAGCTTGGATGGACTCCCTTCAGCCCTCCAAATCACCAGGAGGTTCAGTGAAAATGAGCAAGAGATGGAACCAAGGGCTGTGTTCAAAAACGAGATGAAGATGCAACACAAACTAATCTTTGAGTTTGTCAACAAGTGCATACTGCCCAGGCAAGAAAGAAGGCATATTGCAAACTACATGGATCTCACTCTCATGGAATGCCTGGACAATGGACGGCAGATTAACTGGCCCTCTTTCATCATTCAATTACTGACAGGGTGGTGAATGGATCCAAGGCACATGTTATACCATATGGGTTCATACTTACGACTGTGCTTTCTCACTTCAAAGTACCAGTGAAAAAGGCTGAAATGGCTAATGTCAAGGATAATTTTGGGAAGAAAACACTTTTGACTTGCGACTATGCTGTGAATGTTCCTGAGGATGAACCTGGTTCATCAAGGAAAATGCCTGTGAACAGCAAGGTCAGGGCGCTTGTGCATGAAGGTGGGGTTAAGGATGCTGAGATCCTTCGATTGAAGACCCGCCTTACAAAGGTTGAAGCTGAGCAGGATGCACTCAAATGAAGTTGAGATCTACTCAAACTCTTCCACCAAGGAAGAGTTGCATCAGAATTCTACTACATCGTCTCAACTACTGATCCTATATATTGTCAAGTGTTCCAGATGAACAAGTGCGCACAAACATTGAAGTGAAACAAGAATTGAGAGCAAAATTATCAAAGCAATTTTGCAAGAAGTTCGTGTGAGAATTCCTGTACAACTCAAAAGCTACTTGAACAAGCTCGAAGAACCAGTTCCATCTGTTATCTTTTGAGTCTAGTTGTTTGTAGTAGGTGATTACAAATTGTATATTTCAACTTTATCTAGAAGCAATTGTAATAGGTACAGAGTATTCAAGTTAGAGTTAACTTGGAGCTTGTCGCAATTAGCTAGAGGCTAGTTTGCCACAAGGGGATTAAAGTTAGTCCTCAGGTTTACAAAAGAGTTTATTTTGTAAATGATGTTTGGTATTGACTTAGTGAAGAGTTTGGAAAAATCCTACTAGGAAGTAGGTCGTAATTTTTTCACCTTTTGAGCCAGGTGTTTTCCATGTAAAATTGTTGTGTTCTTTTATTTCTGAAATTATTATTCCGCAGACTGTAGAAGTTGGAACACCTAGAAGAACCTGGTCCTTCTATAACTACTGCACTCGAAAATTGGACACCACACAAATCACCCCCCTCTTGTGTGGTATTGAAGTATAAACCATCAGTGACTCGTTAGTGTCATGGAAAACCAAGAAGCACACCACAATTTCTAGAAGCTCAACAGAAGCTGAGTATAGAAGTCTTGCAACAACTGTAGCAGAACTTATTTGGTTGATGGGAGATTTGAAAGAAGTGGAAACAGACATCAAACTACCAGTTGAAATTCACAGTAACAGCAAAACAGCCATACAAATAGCTGCAAATCTTGTTTATCATGAACGAACTAAACATATCGACATCGACTGTCATTTTGTACGAGAAAGAATTCAACAAGGACTTGTTACAACCAAGTATATAGCTACAAAAGATCAACCTGCTGACCTTCTCACTAAAGGATTCAATCAAGTGCAACAAAAATATTTAAACTCTAAGCTAGGTATTTTTAATATGTTTACTACAACTAGCTTGAGGGTGAATGTTAAATGATATCAGGGGGAGAAGAGTCTTTACAATCTAGGTGGTTAGAAGTTGTTATCAGAATTAGTTAAGCTTAAGTTAGTTAATACCTACCTATACCTCATTCTCACGTGTACATATGTATCAGCCAGGTAACACAATACACATTATTAAATAATATCAAAGTCACAATTTTCAGTCATCTCTTCGTATCTCTCTCTACTTCATCTTCTTCATTCATCTTCATCTAAGTCTTGAATATATAGACAATTCAGATTTAATAGTATGTAGTGGAATCAAAGAAATAACTACAATTTTTATTCAAATACTTATCAATTAGAATACACAAAACCAATTGATTAAGAAATAAACGAACCTATTGTGCAATACGATGAATTGAGACATTTTACTAGAGAAATTTAATTTGAAGTATTGATCCGTATGAGTTGAGTTAAAATAAAACGGAAACAAATTTTTGGTACAACATGTATTCCAACAACATTAAGCGACTCAAACAAATGTTCAACCTCTTGTCTAAAAGGCGAATTCAGAATTTTCGTTAAGAATAATAAAATTACAGAAGGGCAAATTAATCACGCTCACCCCATCCCCACACACATATATTGTTATCACGGATAGTAACCTATTGTTATCTTTTAGGTGACAATAACGGTTCAAAAAATATATTAAGTTCAACTCATACTCTCCTTGGGCCAAATCACATATATGTACGTGTTCTCTAATTAAACCAGTGAAATGAATGCTTATTGTCCCTCATGTTTGTCTTAGATGTTTCAATACTGGATTTTTTCTTGCCCTCTTGTTTGAAGGGTTATTTTACGGTCCCCAGCCCTAAAAATAATGAAAAACGGAATTCACAATTCATGTGATCCAAAACTAATAACATCAGCTTTTAATTTTGTTTATTTAGACAAGTATATATGGAGAAATAAATTTACCAATAATTCCATATCTAGTGTTGCATAGTTGGACCTTAAAATCTTGGACCCTAGGATAAAATTGTTGATTTTATATACACAATCGAGCTAGTTCTGCTCAAATACACATGAAACAAAGGTAAAAAGTTATGAAGTTGGAGGGCAGGGTTGCAAGGTGTTACTTATGTGGGGTTACATTTTTCTCTAGTAGGAATAATCTATGAAAGCCAAAAGCACTAATTAATTAGTAATTATTTTATGACTTCCATACACAAAAAATACTATTCTTTATACATAACAGTATTTTAATCTATCGTAACAAGTTTTTATAATAATTATTTTTCAAATGACTTAATGACGTAACAATATTTTTATGTTAGATATCTAACTTAAATTCAAAAGGGGAGGCTTGGAGTAATGCTAAAGTTGTCTTCGAGTGAACTATAGAATACGAGTTTGAGCCGTGGAAGCAGTTACTCACATCACACTCCTTAGAGTGCAGCCCTTTCGGATCCTGCAACGTGAACGCGGAATACCTTGTGTACCGGACTTATCTTTTTTTTTTAAATATAACTTAAATCCGTTCTAATTTAGAATTATCCTGTTCTTTGTTCCCGTCCGTTCTTTAAAAAAATTGGATTTGTATATGTATATATCTGTGGGGATTAATTAGTTTGGAAGAACTCAACAAAATCACCCTCTTCAGTCTTCATTTCAAATTTCAATATATATACTCTTCCCTTATTATAAATAAATTTTCTCCATTATCTTTCTCACATCTTCCACTGTTTTTTAGTTAGTTATATCTCTTTAACACATTTCATACAAATTTTAAAGTATTCTAAGGTGGCTGAAGACAATAGGCAAATTAACAACGATATGGTGATAAATATATATATATATATGAAGTAATATGTTGTTATGAGTCAAATTAACATAATAATATAAATTTTATTTATATTGTCAATACACAAAACATAAACCGAATTAAAATTAAAATAAGGGGAGGGGAGAGAGGAGCTAGCTAGCTAATAAAAGTCTTCCACTCTAATGCTTTTGAAGCACATTTTATTTTATGTAATTTACTTTACCTTTTTTACAATATATGTGTACGAATACAGCAGTCCTAAATTGTACAAAATGCGTTATATGAGTATATTTTTATTTGGGCCATATTATTTGCAAATTGACACGTGTATCACACCTTTACTTTATTAAACCAGATGTACATTCACTATTTCAAATACACAATAACTCTTTGATTTTCAAGCTCTTCACTCCAATTCTTTAATTTCTTCTTGGATGCTCTCTGCAATTTTCTTTTATATATATTGCTGGAAGTTGAATTACAAGATAAAATTTCAGTTACCTACCATGGGAAAGGAACAAGACGGACAAGCAAAACCATGTCCACCTTAAAGTAATTTAATTATGAAACAATATATTTGACATCTTTGCCTTATATCCTAAATCTTTATATAAAAAAAATGCTGAAAAGAAGTTGTGAATTGCAGGAAGAAAGAAAAGGGGAGTGTATACGGTCGAAATCAGGTATGCCCGATTTTTCGGGCTCGAGGTGTCGCTTTAAGCCTGAGTTCGGGAAGGATCGAGTTCGAGGGACTAGGATCGAGCTCAACGACAAAGTACGAGGCTCGAAGAATCGAGTGTTGTCGGAGCCTAATATGACCAGCCCCGAGATAGTGCCGTTATGGATTTGTAACAGAATGAGCAAGATTCCTGCCACGTCCCCAAGATCGTGGCGTAAATCCCGGGATAGATTTGCACGAATCCGTACTAGGCGGTTAGACAGTTGTCCCAATAAGATTCTTTATTAAAAATAGAAATGTGCCTTATTTAGGGTTACCCTGCTATATAAAAGGGACCCCAATCATTTGTAAACATTATCAATCATTAGCAAAGAATATAATCTCTTACTTTCTGGTTCATATTTCATCAGAATCGTCCTTTTACTTGATTGTTCTTATTTTATTGTTCTTAATTAACCTCGAGGTCACCTAGCTCTAGGTCGAGAGTATCTTGCACACTGGTTTGATTTACTTATTTCTTTCATTTATACGTTATACTTCTTGGTTATTAATTAGTATTAAGCTAAATCACATATCTTTAAAATCATAAATCAAGTTTAATTGTTACTCGTATTTTCGAGGTAAACAGTTTGGCGCCCACCGTGGGGCTAAAGATAGTAATGATTATTTCAGTATTGATTCTGATAACACACGTTATTTTCACACTTGTTCTTTCCAAGAATTTTTGTTCTTAGAATAAAACATGTCAAACTCGCAAAACGCACATGTACACGAAAATGATGGTCTTGGATTTCACGGGAAAAACAACAATGTAGTGGTCGATGTACCACCCATAAACCCTGGGAAGTGCCAAATGTGGAACCAATTGTTGTTAGTTCACACATCGCTTTGAATGCAAATCTAGGCGCAAACCCCGGAGCAAGTGTACGCAAGGAAGTCAGAGTTGGTGGGCAAGGAACATAGGGTATATGAGACGGGGGAGTCAACCTCCAAGTGATATTCGAGATGTTACAAACTCAACAGATTGCTATTGCTTAGCTTCAAAGTCAGCACAAAACTCCAAGTATAGTCGAACCAGACAACACTCGACGTACTGAGCCGATATCGGAAAGATCAAGCGGTAACGACTCGGGGACTGATCCCACGATTATGAGGATGCTCGAGTAACTCACCAAGAGAATCGAGTTTGGGGAAAATAAGATTGAGGATAATGACAAAAAAATGGAGACTTATAACTCCCGTGTTAATCAAATACCAGGGGCACCCCCGATCTTGAAAGGTTTGGATGCCAAAAAGTTCATACAAAAGTCGTTCCCTCTGAGTGCGGCCCCGAAGCCCATTCCTAAAAAGTTTCGCATGCCCAATATACCTAAATACAATGGAACAACCGATCCTAACGAACATATTACCTCATATACTAGCGGGATTTAAAGGAAACGACCTGAATGATGATGAGATCGAACTAGTATTGTTGAAATTTTTTGGGAAATCTTTGTCTAAAGGAGCCATGATTTGGTATCACGACTTGTCCCCGAACTCTATCGATTCATTTTCTATGTTAGCAGAAGCCTTCGTGAAAGCACACGCCGAGGCCATAAAGGTGGCGAAGAGGAAATCAGACATTTTAAAGAAAAGACATAGGAATGATGAGATGTTAAGGGAGTTCGTATCCTGGTTCTAAATGGAGCGAATGGAACTACCACCAGTCTCGGATGACTGGGAAATACAGGCTTTTATGCAGGTTTGAACGAGCGGAGTTCGATCATGTCTTGACAATTAAAGCAGAATCTGATCGAGTATCCAACTGTGACGTGGTCAGACGTACATAATCGTTACCAATCAAAGATCAGGGTCGAGGACGACCAGTTGGGATCCCCCTCGGGTTCAGTTCATCCTAATATATTGGCATCTAAGACCCCAAGGGATACATACAGGGAATCAAGATCAAACAAGGAACGGTATCAGCCGTATGTCGACCGGAGAAAAAACGGTTGAGGGCGTAACGCTCCTCGGAATGATCGGAGAAATGATCGAGGTCAAAGCTCTTGGGGACTCGTGAGTAAGAATGGTTTTGATAAACATACCGACCCCAATGAAGCACCTTGGTTGTCGGAGTATAACTTCAGCGAAGATGCATCGGGGATCGTGTCAGCTATTTGGAGAATCAAAGATACTAGGTGGCCCAGGCCGATACAAACTGATCTTTCTCAAATGCATCCAAACTTGATGTGTAAATATCATGGCACACATGGCCATAGGACCGAAGACTGCAGGTAGTTGAGGGAAGAGGTAGCTCGATTTTTCAACGAGGGTCATCTTCGAGAGTTTCTCAGTGATCGATCTAAGAGACACTTCAGGGAGAGAGATGCAAACAAAAAAAATGAGCAGGAAGAACCGCAACATGTAATCCTATGATCGTTGATGGTGTCGATGTTCTTCAAGGGCCTATATTCAAACGCACCAAGGTGTCAATCATAAGAGAAAAACAGACTTGGAGCTATGTGCCCGAGGGCGTCCTATCATTCAACGACGAGGAAGCGAAAGTATATCTCAGTCGCACAATGACGCCCTGGTAATTTCTATTTTGTTAAATAAAATTCAAGTTAAACGTGTTCTAGTGGATCCGGGTAGCTCGGCAAACATAACCAGATCGAGGGTCGTATAGCAGCTCGGCCTACATGATCAAATTATACCTGCGCCCCGAGTCCTAAATAGCTTCAACATGGCAAATGAAACAACGAAGGGGGAGATAATCCTACCAGTGAACGTGGTCGGGACCATCCAAGTTACAAAATTCCATGTCATCGAAGGAGACATGAGGTATAATGCACTTCTCTGGAGGCCATGGATCCACAACATGAGGGTAGTACCTTCAACCCTTCATCATATAATGAAATGCCCAACATCGGACGGTGTTAGAACGATTTACAGAGAACAACACACTGCAAAGGAAATGTTTTGCAGTCGATGAAGTGACACCGGTACTAATGCCTTCGACCTTGGAAAAATCAAGGGCCAAAGATAAGCATGCGACCAAATAGCAAACACTGATCCCAGTCCCGATCGAGCCGGAGTAACAGGCAATCGAAGAAGAAGAAGAAGAGGATTTCCTTACTCCTTGAACCTTCGTTGCTCCCGAAGAGTCAGACACAACCAAATCAACGGTTGAGGAACTAGAACAGGTCATACTGATCGAGTACATGCCCGAGAAAAAGGTATACGTGGGAACGGGGTTAACCCCCGAACTCAGGAAAAAATTCACTCAATTTCTTATCGATAATATGGATTGTTTTGCTTGGTCCCATTTAGATATGATAGGGATCCCACCGGAAAGAACAACACACCGGTTCAACATGGATCCCAGGTTCAAACTGGTGAAGCAAAAGAGAAGGCCCCAGTCCGAGGTGAAGCATGCATTCATAAAGGATGAGGTAACCAAACTTCTTAAAATAGGGTCTATTCAAGAAGTAAAATACCCCGAGTGGTTAGCCAATGTGGTCGTAGTTCCTAAAAAGGAAAACAAACTTAGAATATGCGTAGATTATTGTTTAACCAAAGAATTAGATTATCTGCCAAAGCTATTTTAAGAAGTACTCGGGCTTTTGATAACCAATAAAATAAGCTAATAAGTATAATCAGACTTGTAAATAGAAAGCAGCAAAGATGCGTAAAAGTAAGTGTAATTCAATAGTTGTTTGACCGTGTCCTTACAAGTTATATTTTACTCCCTTTTATAGGGAATTCCTTAATATAACGCCTCCTCTTCTTAATGATTGAGAACTAATGACTAATAATGGCATTAATGTAACGTTACAATGGTTAATCGTAACTGTTGCGTGAAGATTATGTAACATTTAGCTTATTGATTGTAGATCTTTGAACCTGCCCTTTATTATGCCTTGATTCATTCTGACCGTGTCTCTTCAACTCCTCAATTAGATTGAGGTTCCCGTATCTAACTGCTTCGTGGGTATGCTATTCCGTTCCTCTTTGTCTCGTGCCTCTTTGTAAAGTTGCGATCAGTTGTCATGTTTTCATTGCTCCACATGGATTGCCTTGTCATCTGAATTAATACACGCGTGAAAATCTATTTTTACCAATACATATAGTCCCCCCACTTACCATTTATTTATCGATTAAATATTTGGTAAGTGGATACTCATTTATGGCGGGAATATTTTACCGCCGCTTCACTCATACCATCGCATCCGTCTCTGAACATATTCGTCGCTTGTCACTTCTATTTAATGCTCGTACCACGTGTCATTCTCAGATTAGTTCTGCAATTATTCAGCGCCTTTTAGGGCTTGTTGCGGATGCATCAGTCACGAAGTGACAGTTTCAATTATGACTTTCACATCACTGTTTTTTCCATTTTTTGACAGGCGCTTCTGAGTATAAATGCCCCTTTTCTTTTCTTTGCTTTCACGAAAAACTTCTAACTTCTTTTCATTGTTCTATAAATTCTTCTTTCTTGTAAACATGTCTTCCTCAAGCCAGCAACCCAAAAAGGTCATTATTGTAGATGAATTAACTCCTTTTTCTGCTCCGACCGGAGTAGGAGGGGTGGTAGACTTAGGAGTTTAAATTCTACACCTTACAGAGGTTCTTCTTCTTCTCTTAATACTCCTACGCATCTTCTAGGTCTAATACTTCTCTATCTTCTTCAAGGGCTAGGGCTTCTAAATCTTGATCAGAGAGTAGGGAACACAATGAACCACTTCGCGGACCGAGAGTCGATGAGATTGTCCCTATCGAGTTTTCTTTTGTAAAAGATAATGAGGCCATCAGTACACAAATTTCTTCCATTTCATCACATGATAGTGCTGACCTTTATCCTACCCAAATAACATAGGGTTTAGTGTCACTCGTACGTAGAGACTGCTGTTGGAAGCCTGATTTTCCAGTTGTAGTTCCTAATGATAATCAAAGAATAACTTCTTATAGGACTGGGTATTCTTTTGTATACACTTATACCTTCACATTAGGATTCAAGCCTCCCATCGACCCTATTATCATTGAATTATGTCAATTCTTCAATATTTGCTTGGGACATGTCAGCCCTCTTGTTTGGAGGGCAGTTGCATGCCTTAGGTATTTGGCCAATTTGGCTTCCGTCCCCTTTACTTTTCATCATCTTATTAATCTTTATTCCCCAATGTTATTCTGCCAAGGAGTTTTTACTCTCGCGACTAGGAGTAAAAGAGTGTTAGTTATACCGGATGATGACAAGGATAGAGGATGGTATGTTCGGTACGTTGCTGTCTCTACTGTAGGTTTAGTAGGTGAAGAAAATCTCCCCTTTCCTGAGAAGTGGAACTTTTCACGCGAGTACTATTTTGCTCACATTCCTTTTCTGTTTTTAATAAACTATCAGCACCGTGACTGTTTCTTTTTCTTTTGCAGCAACCATGGGAACCATCGAGAATGTCTCCGATTTTCGTGATTAGGTAGAAAAACTTTTGTTAGTTTCTCCTTTAGAAGAACGTTCGTGGAAATACCTCTCTTCGAGGTTTGGCTGGAAGGTGAAAACTCATGGTAAGTGGGTTTTTTTTTACTTCTTTCTTTTCCCTTTTTGAGCTTATCTGATCCCTTTAATTTGTTAGGATTTCCTGCTCGTGGGATTTCTGATGCTGCTGTGTCCGCTTCAAAATGTTCCCTGGCTAAGGTGCAGGAAATCATTGTTGGCTCCTCCTCATCGAAAAGTAAGGCAAGTGGGTCCCAGACCTTGGAGGATGAATAAGAACAGGAGGAGGGTTTGCTGATTCATAGGTCGCGAAGGAGGAGAGTCGTTTCTGACGATGAGTTTGTTCCCATTTCCGATCCTCCCGTACCTGAATTAGAGCTTTCTGCTCCTGAAGATGCAACTCCCTCTCATGTGAATGAATCAATTGATCATTTGTTCCAGCAAGGCTTCAGTACAATTTTTGATGAAGCACCTCTTACTATATTCCCTCCATCTGCTCATACGGAACTTCCGTTTACTGCTCCCGTTATTGTTTCTACTCTCGTTGCTATTTCTGCTCCTCAGCCTATTCCATCCGTGGCTCCTTCATCCGCCCCTACTTCCGTTCCTTCTGTTGTTGAAGTAGGGTCTTCCAGTAGGAGGTTATGAAGCAAGTAACGATAGAGGTTCCTACGGGAGGAATCCTCTTGAAAAAGTCGGGCCAAACTGATGAATGGTTAAATCCCTTGATAGGCCCGGTTGAGAAGTCTAAGCTTGGAACACCAGATTAGAGTTATTACAGCGGAACTGGACATAGAGAAGGCGTCTTCAAATCAGGCAGGTAAGGATAAAATTATCTTGGAGTCTTCCTTTGCGGAGCAGCTTTCCCATGCCACCGAAGAGATTAGGAGCATGAAGGCTTTGTTGGATCAAAAGGAGGCTTACTCTGGTGAACTCGTGCAATTGCTTACCCAGACCCAAGAAGACCTCCGTAAATATTCAGATAAGGTCCAGTTTCTGGAAAGATCCCTTGCACCTTTGCAGGCTTCTCATGATGTTGTCGTGGCTGAGAGAGATGAGTTAAGAGCCGAGCTGAACAATGGGAGAAAGATTACGAGGCTATTGAGGACAAAGCAGTTGTTGATGTTAGTTGGGCATCTTTGGATGTCCGACTTGACACATTGACGGAAATGGGCCAAGAGAATTTTGACGTGGAAGCTGAAATTGCCAAAACCAACGAGACGATTGACAAGTCTCGGAAAAGTCAGAATTTCTCATCACCTGAATTTGAGGTCCCTGATGAAGCTGCTACACAAGCCTCGCCATATCAAGCCGCTCCTCCTGCCAAAGATAATCCCCTTGTCTAGTGAAATAGTTTATGGAACTTGGTCTTTTTTTTTTATTTGCAACAATTGGTGGTTATCCCCGGTCCCATTAGGGGTAAAGTTTGGTTCGTGTAAGTCCGCAACTGACAACTTAGGGACAACCTTTGTATAAACAAATTCGGCTTAAGACAAAATTAATACTTAGTTTTTTGCCGTAATATTAATATTAATAGTAGCATGACTTTTGACTTCTCGAGTTTTTGTTTTACTCTTAAGTCTTCGCATGCTTTTTGTTAGGGTTTTTGTTTTACCCCTTAGTTTTTGACTTTGCATTTGAAAAATGCTTTGATTTTTCGGGGCTCTTCGAAATAAGCACGATTTTATGAAAGAGGGCCCTTTTTTGATCGACACTTAATGAAGAAGACGTCTCAACTTCATAATGGTGTAAATGTATAAAAGAGAGATAGGAATTTCACATATTTTATTGAACAATATTTTGAAGGAAGTCTTTGTATTATTTTGAACTTTCGTAACATTTTACATGTGTTTGAGTATCGTCTATAACTCTTTTGTAACTGTTTTCTTACAACAGATTTGGTATAGATACGAAGGTATGAATTTGTACCCGTAACTGTTTTCTTTTGCAACAGTTTTTTGAATAAATACAAGGGTATGAATTTTTATCCATAACTGTTTTCATTTACAACAGTTTTTGAATAAGTACAAGGATAATGCTTTTTATTTTATCCGTAATTGTTTTCATTTACAACAGTTTTTGAATAAGTACAAGGATAATACTTTTTATTTTATCCGTAATTATTTTCATTTACTACAATTTTTGAATAAATACAAGGGTAGTCATTTTACCCCTGACTAACATTCTGCCTTTAACCTAAACATTCGTTTACATTTACAAATATTTTTTTTGAAGGTTTCTGAATCAGGCTTTGTGCCTTTGTCTTTGGCTCTTTGATTTTTCTCATAACGCTTGACTTGTTGGAAAAATTGATCTTCAGGCTTGAGCTTTGACTTTTTTGATAGTCTTCTTTGCTTCTTCTTTGCCTTCCATACTGTATAGTCCCCCAAGTGTTTGAGCTTTGAAGAATGAAATCTCGAGCACTTTACTATTCCTTCCTTGCGGTCCTTTTCCTTAAAAGGAAAAATATACGGGACTCGAAGGTATATAGTTCAGATTATGACTGCTTAACCCTTAGAAACGTCCATCAGAAAGTTGTAACCCTAGATCGGGAATTCAATTACTTCCTCGTGTCTATGCAGGTATAATATCATCATCTGGTGATGGGTTAACTTTTTGCCTATCATCTAAAATGGTAGTATAATCTTAATTGTACAAAAATGAAATCGAACGTAATGATACCTGGCCGGGGGTATTCCTTTTCCTTAGAAGTAGCACTTCTTCAAATGAACAACATTCCAACTTGTTGGTAAAATTCTGCCATCCATAGTCTCCAGTTCATAAGCGCCTTTTCCAGCAATGCCACAGACTTTGTAAGATTCTTCCCAATTTGGATTTAGCTTTCCTGCACCCTTTTCCTTTGTTGATTGGAAGACTTTTTTAAGAACGAAGTCCCCAATTTTGAAGTATCTGAGGTGAGCTTTTCTATTGTAATATCGCTCTATAATTTGTTTTTGAGCTGTCATACATATTAATGCAGCTTCTCTCCTTTGCTCGAGCAAATCTATATTTGTTATCAACTCGTCGTTGTTTGTTTCTTCTGTTGTTGTTGTGAATCTCGTGCTTGGTTTGCTGATTTCAACCGGTATTAAAGCTTATGAACCATAAACAAGCGCGAATGGAGTTTCTCCCGTGGCTGTTTTTGCTGTAGTTTTGTAAGCCCATAATACTGCCGGTAACTCTTCTTGCCAATTTCCTTTGGCTTTTTCTAACTGTTTCTTTAAATTGTTGACAATGATTTTGTTCGTCGACTCGGCTTGCCCATTATCCACGGGGTGATATGGTGATGAAGTGATTCGTTTGATTTGCCAGCTTTTGAAGAATTCTGTGATTTGTGAGCCTATGAATTGTGGGCCATTGTCACATACGATCTCCTTTAGTATACCAAAGCGGCATATTATGTGTCGCCATATAAAGCTTTTCACTTCTTTTTCTCGCACCTGTTTAAAAGCGTTTGCTTCCACCCATTTTGTGAAATAATCTGTTAATACGAGTAAGAATCGTACCTTTCCTTTAGCTGGGGGAAGAGGTCCCACTATATCGATGCCCCATTCCATGAATGGCCACGGTGACACCACTGGGTGGAGTAATTCTGCTGGTCGATGCATATTGTTAGCATATCGTTGACATTTGTCGCATTTACCTACGAAATTCTCAGCGTCTTCTTCCATTTTAGGCCAATAGTACCCTACTCTGATCAGGGTTTTGACTAAGGATCTTGCTCCTACGTGGTTTCCGCAGTGTCCTTTGTGTACTTCTTTCATCACGTACTCTGTTTGATTGGGTCCAAGACACCTTGCTAGGGGAACTCCAAACATTTTGCGGTATAAAGTATCACGAACTAGGCAGTACCGTGCAGCTTTCCGGCGAAGTGCTTGAGCTTCTTTTTTATCTTCAGGCACAGTACCATTCTGCAAATTTTTTACAATTTCGCTTCTTCAATCCCAGGTTAAATTGTTAAATGTTACCTCATTTTTGTCCTGGTCGATTACTGAATGAAATAAGTTTATCACAATAGCATTGTATTTATTTGTTACGTCGGTAACTGCTGCGAGGTTAGCCAATGCATCTGCTTCTGCATTTTCCTCCCTGGGTATTTGCATAACCTTCCATGACTGGAATTGTTTTACTAGGTCTTGTGCCTTTTCCAGATATTGCTGCATCCGAGCCTCTCTAGCAGTATAAATCCCCTGCATCTGGTTTACCACTAAGTGAGAGTCACTTTTAATCACGATCTGCTCGATTGAGAGTTCTCGCTAGTTCAAGCCCTGCAATGACAATTTTGTACTCTGCTTCATTTTTAGTTATGGGCTAACATTTAATAGCATGTCTTATTTTTGCACCCGTAGGTGATATTAGAATAATTCCCAAACCGGCTCCTTTTATATTAGAAGAGTCATCAGTAAATAGGGTCCATGTTCCTGTATTAGCCCCGTTGAAGATTTGTAACTCTTTTCCACTGTATGGATTATGCTAGTATTAAAATCAGGGACGAAATCAGCTAAAATTTGAGACTTTATTGCAGTCCTAGGCTGATATATTATGTCATGTTCGCTTAATTCTATTGCCCACTTAGCTAATCTCCTTGATAACTCTTGTTTATGCAAAATATTTTTCAGTGGGTATGAGGTTACGACAATAATTGGGTGACATTGAAAGTACGGTCTTAACTTTCTAGCTGCCATGATTAGAGCTAAAGCTAATTTTTCTAGATGAGGATATCTAGTTTCAACATCTAATGAAGATTTGCTTACATAATAAATTGGAGATTGTTTACCTTTGTCTTCTCTTACCTATACTGCACTTACGGGAATTTCTGCAATGGCAAGATAGACATATAGCCTTTCTCCCTCCTTTGGTTTAGGCAGCAGCGGGGGATTTGATAGATAGGCCTTCAGATCTTTTAGAACATGTTGGCATTCTTCAGTCCGTTCGAACTGATTATGCTTTTTTAGAACTGAAAAGAATTTAAAACTCTTCTCCAAAGACCTGGAGATGAATCTTCCTAAGGCTGCAATCCTACCTGTTAGTCTTTGAACTTCTTTTTTGCTCGTAAGTATATCAGGTATTTCTTTAATAGCTTTAATTTGAGCAGGATTTACTTTAATGCCTCTATTTTATATAAGGAAACCCAAAACTTACCTGATTCGACGCCAAAGGCACATTTTTCTGGATTTAATTTCATGTTATACCTGCGTAGGATTTCGAAGGTAATTGAAAGATGGCGAAAATGATCTTCTGCTTGTGTTAATTTCACCAGCATGTCATCAATGTATACTTCCGTTATTTCCCCCCAGATGTTCTTGGAACATCTTTGTCACTAGCTCTTGATACGTGGCTCCGGCATTTTTCAGGCCAAAAGGGATGACTTTGTAACAATAAATCCCCATGTTTGTAATAAAGAAAGTTTTTTCCTCATCTGAGGGATCCATTTTTATCTGATTATAACCAGAGCACGCATCTAGAAAGCTTAACAATTCATGACCTGTAGTGGCATCAATCATTTAATCTATGTTCGGTAATGGAAATGAGTCTTTAGGGCATACTTTATTCAAATCTGTGTAATCTACACATACTCTCCATTTACCATTCTTTTTGGGTACCACTACGGTATTAGCTAACTAATTAGGATATTTTACCTCACGTATTGAACCAATTTTCTAGAGTTTTTGTACCTCTTCATCGATCACTTGGTTCTTGAATGGTCCTTGCTTTCTTTTATTTTGCTTGACAAGCATGAAGTATGGATCTTCATTTAGTTTATGAGTCATCACTTCTGGAGGTATACCTGTCATATTTGAAAGGAACCAAGCGAAACAATCTGCGTTAGCTTTTAAATATTCAATTAACTTACCTCTTCTCGTGGGGCTTAGCCTTTTGCCTATATGAACTTTTCGCTCTGGCTCCTGCTCGAACAGTGGAACAACTTCGAGCTCCTCAGTAGTTGTTTTGATATGCTCGTCCTCTTCTGGTTCCTGAATGACATCAGGTCTGGAATCCATGTCCGTATGTTTTGATGTAACCTCTGTGGTGATTTGGTTCACCTTCTCTTTATTATTTTCTTCCGTATTTGTTTGAGTGGTTTCTTTGTCTTTTGATTATTCCTCTACCTCTTTTTCATTGGAGTGTACTATTGAATTTATGTTGAGGTCTATTGATCGCCTCGAATCTGTTGAATTCCCCATTTGGAAGGGAATTTAATTACCTAATGTAAAGTATATGGTATTGCTTCTATATCATGGATCCATGGTCTCCCCATGATTACGTTGTAAGCCATATCAGTATCAATGACTTGGAATTTCGTATTTTTGATAACTCCTTCTGCATAGGTACTAAGCTCAATTTCTTATTTTGTTATGACTGTAGAGTTGTCAAACCCAGATAAGGCGCGTGCTTTTTGAATTACACGATCCTCCATTAGCATATATTTCACAACTCTCAACAAAATGATATTGACTGGGCTACCTGGATCAATCAACACTCTTTTCACGTTAGTGTCATGTATAAGTAGAGATATTACTAGTGCGTCGTTATGTGGAAGCAATAATACGTTGGCATCTGCATCGTCAAATGATATATTGTCTGCTTCCACGGTTTCACGAATCCACTTCCCGTGTGTAATTGTGAACTTGGTTGTTCTTTTGCAAACTACACTGTTCACCTCTTCTCCTCCGTGTATCACATTTACCGTTCTCTTTGGAGATGGCGGCTTTGGGGACTCTTTCCTGTTCTTCATATATGCCTGTTTACCTTTTTCACTAAGCAGTTCTGTTAGATAGCCTTGTTTTAATAACTGTTCTACCTCACCTTGCAATAACCTGCAATCTGACGTTCTGTGTCCATGATCGTTATGGAATTTGCACCAGAAGTCTGGATTCCTTCTATTTGGATTCGCTCTCATTTCTTTGGGCCATCAAACTTTATCACCCATGTTTCTTAATATTGTAATTAACTCAGAAGTACTTACATTGAAGTTGTAGTCTCCAATTCTTGCGTTACCTTTATTTCATTCATCTCGATCCTTTCTGGATCTTGATGATGATGAGCTCGTATCTCTATTTGACGGTCTGTATTCTGACCGTGTGTTTACAAATTTGGAACGAGTTTCTCGGCCCGAAGGTCCCATATATGGATCGTACCTGTTTTTACCAATTTTCCTTTCTGGTTCGGAGCGCCTAGAACCAGTCCTGTCTTCTACTTTTGATTGAGCAATAATATCTTCTTCTATTCGTAACTTGGTGTTGTGCATGTTATAGACATCGTTCCATGTTGTGGTTGGGAACTCTCTCAAGCTTTCCTTGAGTCTTCTCGTGGCTTCTGAGCTTATATCATTTAAATTACTTGCAAATGCCATTGTTGCCCAATTGTCAAGCACTCTTGGTAGCAATATGCTTTCTCGTTGAAACTTGTCTACAAACTCACGGAGCAACTCCGTGTCTCCTTGTTTTATTTTGAATATGTCTTCCATTTTTTTGGACTTTTTGTGCACCGGAATGTGCTTTTATAAAAGAATCTACAAGCTCGGCAAAAGAGTCAATAAAATTTTCTGGTAAAAGAGAATACCATGTTAGCGCTTCTTTGGTGAGTGTCTCTCCGAACTTCTTGACAAGTACTGATTCAATTTCTTGTTTAGTCAAGTCGTTGCCTTTTACTCCTGTAGTAAAAGTAGTGACATGATCACGTGGATCGGTTGTCCCGTCGTACTTGGGAATATCAGGCATTTTGAATTTCTTGAGAATAGGCAAGGGTGTTGCACTTGGATTCCAAGGTTGTTGAGAATATCTATCAACGTCAATACCCTTGATGACAGGTGGTACTCTAGGAATTTTCTTGATTCGATCATTTTGTTCCTTCACCTGTTTCTTCAAGGTTAGTAATAAAGATTGTAAATCTGAATTATTGAACATACCTGGTCTTGCTTCGAGAGACTCATTCGGAGTGCCTCTACTTCCTGAGTTTGCTAATCCAAATTGTGAATTTTCCACAGTTGCGGTATTGTTACGAGGAGGAGTAGGTGATACATCTGGTAGCCCCCTCATGAAATCTTGTAAGGCTTCATTCACATATTCACCAACCATTTGTTTTACAGGGTCTTGCTCTCATGTTTGTTCATTTCTATTATGATCGTTGTTTTGAGTCATAGACCTCCCTGGGGATTTATCCCTTGAACCTTGTGGGGATCCCTGAGGTGATGGAACTGGAGTTCCAGTTGTCTGCTGGTTGTTGTCATTGGCATTCGACATGATTCGCAAAAAGTTGTTTGAGAAAAAACAAAGATTATCAGATTCCCGGTAACAGAACCAATTTGTTTAACCAAAGAATTAGATTCTCTGCCAAAGATATTTTAAGAAGTACTCGGGCTTCTGATAACCAATAAAATAAGCTAATAAGTATAATCATACTTGTAAGTAGAAAGCAGCAAAGATGCATAAAAGTAAGTGTAATTCAATAGTGGTTCGAACGTGTCCTTACAAGTTATATTTTACTCCCTTTTATAGGGAATTCCTCAATATAATGCCTACTCTTCTTAATGATTGAGCATTAATGACTAATAGTGGCATTAATGTAACGTTACAATGGTTAATCGTAACTGTTGCGTGAAGATTATGTAACGTTTAGCTCATTGATTGTACATCTTTAAACCTGCCCTTTATTATGCCTTGATTCATTCTGACTGTCTCTCTTCAACTCCTCAATCAGATTGAGGTTCCCGTATCTAACTGCTTCGTGGGTATGCTATTATGTTCCTCTTTGTCTCGTGCCTCTTTGTAAAATTGCGACCAGTTGTCATGTTTTCATTGCTCCACATGGATTGCCTTGTCATCTGAATTAATACACGTGGGAAGCCTATTTTTACCAATACAATTATAAGGAGTTAAACTAGGCATACCCTAAAGACTCTTTCTCATTGCCTAACATCGATCGCATGATCGATGCCACGGCTAGCCACGAGATCCTTACCTTTTTCGATGCCTACTCCGGGTACAATCAGATTTAGATGAACCTGGGGGACCAGGAGAAGACCTCGTTTATCACTAAGTTTGGAACTTATGCCCTTCGGGCTAAAAAATGCAGGAGCTACATACCAACGCCTAGTTAACAAAATGTTCAAGGAACATATAGGTAAATCGATGGAAGTTTACATTGCCGATATGTTGGTTAAGTCCCTATGCGCAGAGGACCATTTAACTCATTTGCAGGAAATATTCAAAATCTTGAGGGAGTACAACATGAAGCTTAACCCAGAAAAATGTGCCTTCGGAGTCGGCTCGGGTAAGTTCCTCGGCTTCATGGTATCTAATCGGGGAATCGAGATTAACCCCGATAAGATCAAGGCCATCGAAGATATCACAACCGTGGATAGTATGAAAGTGGTGAAAAGTCTAACAGGACGAATAGCCACCTTGGATCGATTCATTTCGAGGTCATCAGATCGAAGTCATAGGTTTTTTTTCTTGCTAAAAAAGAAAAAGGATTTTGCATGGACCCCGGAATTCCAGCAAGCCTTAGAAGAGTTAAAACGATACTTATCGAACCCACCTTTGCTTCACACCCCAAAGATAGATGAAAAACGTTACCTATATTTGGTAGTGCATGAGAGCGGTAAGTGGGGTACTAGTTCGAGAAGATCAAGGTATGCAATTCCCTGTTTATTATGTAAGTCGAGCTCTAGGAGATGCTGAAACTAGATACCCTCACTTGGAAAAATTAGCTCTTGCATTAATAAGCGCATCTAGAAAGTTAAATCCATATTTCCAGTCTCATCCAATTTGTGTGTTAACCACTTATCCTCTCCGAAATGTGCATAAGCCCGAACTATCAGGCCGATTGGCCAAATGGCAAGTCGAACTTGGTAGGTACGATATTGAATATCAACCCCGAACATCCATCAAGTCTCAAATCTTGGTTGACTTCGTGGTCGATTTTACACCGACCCTCGTACCCGAAGTGGAAAAATAACTTATGCTAAAATTGGGTACATCATTGGGGGTTTGGACTCCTTTTATGGACGGTGCCTCGAATATGAAAGGGTCTGAGATCAACATTGTTTTGAAGCCACCAACATGTAGTGCTATTAGAAAATCTATCAAAACTTCTAGGTTGACCAATAATGAGGCCGAGTATGAGGCCATGATTGCAGGTCTCGAGCTAGCTAAAGGCCTGGGGGAGGAAGTCAATGAAGCCAAATGTGATTCCCTATTGGTCGTAAATCAGGTAAACAAAAGATTTGAAGTTCGAGAGGATATAATGCAAAGATATTTGGACAAGCTGCAGGTAACTTTGCACAACTTCAAGGAGTGGACTCTAGATCATGTGCCGCGAGAACAAAATAGTGAGGTTGATGCACTTGCTAATTTGGATTCATCGGTTGAAGACGATGATATTCCAGGGACCGTCGTTCAGTTATCGAGATCTGTTATCGAAGAGGGTCATGCTGAGATAAATTCTACAAGTTTGACTTGGGATTGGAGGAATAAGTATATCGAGTATTTGAAAAATGGAAACCTCCCATCGGATCACAAAGAGTCGAGGGCTCTGCGAACCAAGGCTGCTAGGTTCACGTTGGATGAAGATGGAACATTATACAGAAGGACGTTCGATGGGCCATTTGCGGTATGTTTAGGGTCGGGGGACACCGATTATGTTCTACGAGAAGTCCACGAAGGCATTTGTGGAACCACCCAGGCGTCGGTCTTTGATTCGCAAAATTATTAGAGCAGGATATTACTAGGATAACATGGAAAAAGACACTAAGGAGTTTGTCAAAAAATGTGATAAATGTCAAAGGTTTGCACGAATGATTCATCAGCCCGGAGAACAACTTCACTCAGTTCTATCCCCATGGTCTTTCATGAAATGGGGGATGGATATCGTCGGCCACCTACTAACGACCCATTACGATTCGGGATACTTTTCTATGACTGACTACTTTTCTAAATGGGTGGAAGCACAGGCTTTCGAGAAGGTTAGAGAAAAAGAAGTTATTGACTTTATTTGGGACCATATCATGTGTCGATTCGGGATACCTGCCGAAATCGTATGCGACAATGGCAAGCAATTCATCGGCAGCAAGGTAACGGATTTCCTCAAAGCACACAAAATAAAGATGATCTTTGTATTGGTAAAAAAGAGCTTCACACGTATGATAATTCTTGATGATTCAGCCAGTTACGTGGAACAAGGAAAACATGATAGCTGGACATGATTCTATAAGGAGACGCGAGGAAAAGAGGCACGACAATATTTACGTACGAAGTAATCAGCTACGGAAAACTCAACTTGATTGAGACAAAGAAGAGATACATTCAGAATGAATCCGGACAGAGCTACGGGCAGAATCAAAGGTCTTCAATTAATGATCCGCATGTTACACAACCTTCACGCAACAGATACTGTTATTCACTGAAACGTCACATTAATGTAATAATTAGTCATTAATGTATTATCATTGCAAAAGGTAGGCATTATACTGAAGAATTCCCTATATAAGGGAATAGAAGTTAACTTGTAAAGGAACATCTGAACTACGAATACAATACACTTTACTTTTCTGAGCATCATATTATTGTCCATTTACTTACTTCTTTTGTATTTGTTATAATTTCCTTGATTATCAGAAACCCATGTTCATCCTAAAAATAGATTTGGCCAAAGGATCTAATTCTTTGGTTAAATAAATTGGTTCCATTACCAAGAATCTGATAATCTTTGTTTGCTTTTCAATCGATATCCTCTAAACTATGTCGAACTCCAACGACAACAACCAGCAGAGGAATGGAACCCCAGTTCCATCACCTTCAGGAACCCCACGTGGTTCAAGGGAACAATCCCCAGAAAGATCCGATAACAACCACAATAAATAAACAGACGGTAGAACAAGATCGAGTAAAGCAAATGATTGCAGAGTACGCGGGCCAAGCTTTGCAAGAATTTGCAAGGGGATTACCAGCGGCATCACCTGCATCACTAACACCACCTCCCAATAACTCTATCACCGTGGAAAATCCTCAGTCTGGGTTGGTAAACTCAGCAAGGGATGACACTCCTAACGAATATCTCGAAGCGAGACCAGGTATGACTAATAACTCTGAATTACAAAATTTACTACTAACCTTGCAGAAACAGGTGAAGGAACAAAACGATCGAATTGAGCAAATTCCTGGAGTACCACCTGTTATCAAAGGCATTGATGTTGATAGATATTCTCAACAACCTTGGAAACCAAGCGCAACACCCTTGCCTATACCCAAGAAGTTTAAAATGCCTGACGTTCCTAAGTATGACGGAACAACTGACACACGCGACCATGTGACTGCTTTTACCACCGGAGTAAAGGGAAACGACTTAACAAAATAAGAGATTGAATCAGTCATTGTCAAAAAATTTGGAGAAACACTTACCGAAGTAGCCCTAACCTGATATTCTCTTCTCCCTAAAAATTCAATTGATACTTTTGCTGATCTTGCAGATTCTTTCATAAAAGCACACTCTGGAGCGCAAAAAGTCGAGAAAAGAATGGAGGGCATATTTAAAATAAAGCAAGGAGACACGGAACTACTCCGTGAATTTGTAGACAGGTTTCAGCGAGAAAGAATGCAACTACCAAGGGTGCCTCATAATTGGGCATCCATGGCATTTGCAAGTAACCTAAATGACAAAAGCTCAGAAGCCACGAGGAGACTCAAAGAAAGCTTGAGAGAATTCCCAGCTACAACGTGGAATGCTGTTTACAACAGGTACAGTACTAAACTTCGGATAGAAGAAGATACCATTGCTCGTTCGAAAGATGAAGATCATACCAGATCCAGACATTCCGAATCAGACAGGAGATCAGGTAAAATAGGTACGATCCTTATTTAGGACCATCGGGACGCGAAACTCATCCCAGGTTCAAAAACACTAGGTCAGATTATAGACCACCAAGCAGAGATGCGGCTCATCCTCATCTAGATCCAGGAAGGATCGAGATGAACGACCTAGAAGTAAATCACGAATTGGGGATCACACCTTTAATGTAAGTACCCCTGAACTTGTTTCAATATTAAGAAATATGGGAGATAAGGTTAGATGGCCCAAAGAAATGCGGTCAAACCCAAGTAAGAGGAACCCAGATTTCTGGTGTGAGTTCCATAATGATCATGGACACAGGACTGCAGATTGCAGATTTTTACAAGGTGAAATAGAATAATTATTGAAACAGGGCTATTTAACATAATTGTTTAGTGATAAAGGTAAACATGCATATATGAAGAACATGCAGGAGCCCCCGAAGCCTCCATCTCCAAAAAGAACCGTCAACGTGATACATGGAGGAGAGGAAGTGAACGAAATAGTTTGCAAATTAGCCTCGAAGGTCACGATTACCCACGGAAAGCGGGTTCGATAAAATCCAGATGTAGATGATATAACCTTTGATGATGCAGATTTTGGCGAACTAATGCTCCCCCATAACGATGCTCTGGTAATATCCTTACTCATTCATGACACTAACGTTAAAAAAATGTTGATTGCTCCAGGTAGTTCAGTCAATATCATCTTGTTAAGAGTCGTAGAAGAAATGCTCATGGGAAATCAGGTGATCCCAAAGGCACGAGCCATATCAGGGTTTGACAACTCTACAGTGATAACCAAAGGAGAGATCAAACTTAGCACTTACGCCGAGGGAGTAACTAAAAACACCGAAATCCAAGTAATTGATACTGACATGGCTTATAATGTAATCATGGGAAGGCCCTGGATCCACGACATGAAAGAAGTACCATCCACCTTACACCAGGTAATTAAATTCCCTTCAGAATGGGGAATCAGACAGATTAGAGGTGATCAACAGACCTCCAGAAATATAAATTATGTGGTGCATTATAACAAAAAAGTAGAGACGGAAGAACCGAAAGACAGAAAAATCTTCCAGACAGACGTCACCGGCCAAACAGGTACGAAAAAAATTACTGACCCAACAGGTACAAAAGAGGTGAGTGTTCAAACAAATACGGAAGAAGATACTCACGAGAAGGTAAATCAAGTCACCACAGAAGATGCATTGGATCACACGGACGTAGATTCCAGACCAGACGTCATCCAAGAACCGGATGAAGACGAACACATCAAAACAACTACAGAAGAGCTCGAAGTTGTTCCATTGTTTGAACAAAAACCTGAACAGAAAGTGCATATAGGCACGAGGCTGAGCCCCAATCGAAGAGGTAAGTTAATTGATTATTTAAAGGCTAACGCAGATTGCTTTGCGTGGTCCCACTCAGATATGACAGGTATCCCACAAGAAGTGATGACTCATAAAATAAATGAAGATCCATCCTTCATGCCTGTTAAGCAGAAGAAAAGAAAGCAAGGGCCATTCATGAACCAAGTGATTGGCGAAGAGGTACAGAAACTCTTGAAAATTGGTTCAATACGAGAGGTAACATACCCTAACTGGCTAGCTAACATTGTGGTAGTACCTAAAAGAATGGCAAATGGAGAGTATGCGTAGATTATACTGATTTAAATAAAGCATGCCCCAAAGATTCATTCCCATTATCACATATAGATCAAATGATTGATGCCACCGCATGTCATGAATTGTTAAGCTTTCTAGATGCGTATTCTGGTTATAATCAGATTAAAATGGATCCCTCAAACGAGGAAAAAACCTCCTTTATTACAAACAGGGGGACTTATTGTTATAAAGTTATGCCTTTCGGCTTAAAAAACACTGGAGCCACCTATCAAAAGCTAGTGACTAAGATGTTCCAGGAACATCTGGGAAAAATGATGGAAGTTTACATCGATGACATGCTGGTAAAACCAACACGGGAGGAAGACCATTTCCAGAACCTCTCCATTACATTTGACATTTTATGCAGGTATAATATGAAGCTGAATCCAGAAAAATGCGCTTTTGGCGTAGAATCAGGTAAATTCTTGGGTTTCCTTGTATCAAATAGGGGAATAGAGGTAAATCCCGCTCAAATTAAAGCTATAGAAGAAATACCTGATGTATTTATAAACAAAAAGGAAGTTCAAAGACTAACGGGAAGAATTGTAGCCTTAGGAAGATTTATTTCCAAATCTTCCGAAAAAAGTTTTAAAGTCTTTACAGTTCTCAAAAAGCAAAATCGGTTCGAATGGACTGAAGAATGTCAACAGGATCTCAAAGACCTAAAGACTTATCTATCAAAACCTCCGTTGATGTCAAAGACAAAGAAGGGGGAGAGGTTGTACGTCTTCCTTGCCGTCTCAGAAATTGCTGTAAGTGCAGTATTGGTAAGGGATGATAAAGGTAAACAATCTCCTATTTATTATGTAAGCAAGACATTACTAGATGCTGAAACTAGATATCCACATCTAGAAAAGTTAGCCTTAGCTCTAATCATGGCATCTAGAAAATTAAGGCCATACTTTCAATGTCATCCAATCACAGTTGTCACCTCGTATCCATTAAGAAACATACTGCATAAGCAAGAACTATCAGGAAGAATAGCCAGGTGGGCCATAGAATTAAGTGAGCATGAAATAATATATCAGCCTAGGAATACAATTAAGCCTCAGATCTTAACTGATTTTGTCGCGGACTTTAGTAATAACATTGTCCCTAAAGTGGAAAAAGAGTTACAACTCTTTAATAGTGCTAATCCGGGTCTATGGACCCTATTTACCGATGGTTCTTCCAATATAAAAGGTGACGACTTAGGCATAGTCTTAATATCAACCACGGGTGAAAAGACACGACAGGCTATCAAATGGTATCCTATAACTAACAATGAAGTAGAGTACGAAGTTGTCATTGCAGGACTAGAACTTGCACGAGAACTTTCAATCGAGCAAATAGTAGTCAAAATCAACTCCCAACTGGTAGTAAATCAGATGCAGGAGACTTACATCGCTCGAGAGACTCGGATGCAACAATATCTGGAAAAGGCACGAGAGCCCGTGAGACAATTCAAAACATGGAAAGTAATACAAATACCTAGAGAGGAAAATGCAGAAGCAGATGCATTAGCTAACCTCGCAGCAGTCACGGAAGTAACAAACAAAGACAATGCAATTGTCGTTCATCTCTTCCATTCAGCGATCGACCAGGACAAAAATGAGGTAATTTTTAACAATTTAACCTGGGATTGGAGAAACAAAATTTTAAATTTTTTACAGAATGGCACCGTACCTGAAGATAAGAAAATAGCTCAAGCACTTCGCCGCAAAGCTGCACAGTACTGCCTCATTCGCAACTCATTATATCGCAAGATGTTCGGAGGGCCCCTATCAAAATGCCTCGGACCTAACCAAATGGAGTTCGTGATGAAAGAAGTCCACGAAGGACACTGTGGAAATCATTCAGGGCAAGATCCTTGGTAAAAACCCTAATTAGAGATGGGTATTATTTCCCTAAGATGGAAGAAGAAGCTGAGAACTTCGTATCCAAATGCGACAGATGCCAAAGGTTTGCCAATAACATGCATCGACCAACAGAATTATTGCATCCAATAATATCCCCATGGCCCTTCATGAAATGGGGCATGGACATAGTAGGACCTCTTCCCACAACTAAAGGACAAGTACGATTTTTACTCGTGCTAACCGACTATTTTACAAAATGGGTAGAGGAAGAAGCATTCAAACGGGTGCGAGAAAAGGAAGTTAAAAAGCTTCTTATGGAGAAACATAATATGCCGCTTTGGGATACCAAAGGAGATCGTGTGTGATAATGGCCCACAATTCATAGGCTCGCAAATCACAGAATTCTTTGAAAGCTGGCAAATCAAATGGATCACTTCAACGCCATATCACCCCGTGGCTAATGGTCAAGCTGAGTCAACAAATAAAACCATCATCAACAATCTAAAGAAGCGGCTAGATAAATCCAAAGGAAATTGTCCGAGTTACCAGCGGTACTATGGGCATATAGAACAACTTCAAAAACAGCCACGAGAGAAACTCTGTTCGCACTTGTCTATGGCTCAGAAGCCTTAATACCTGTGGATATTGGCGAACCAAGCATAAGGTTTACAACAGCCACGGAGGAAGAAAACGACGATGAATTGAGGACTAATCTGGACCTACTCGAACCACGAAGGGAAGCAGCACTAATACGGATGGCAGCTCAAAAACAAATCATAGAGCGTTATTACAACCGTAAAGCTCATCTCAGATACTTCAAGATTGGGGACTTCGTCCTCAAAAAAGTCTTTCAATCAACGAAAGAAGTAGGCGCAGGAAAACTAAGTCCAAATTGGGAAGGACCTTACAAAGTCCGAGGCATAGCTGGGAAATGCGCCTACGAAATGGAAGATATGGACGGAAGAATCCTACCAACAAGTTGGAATGCCATCCACTTGAAGAAGTACTACTTCTAAGGAAAAGAAGTACCCCCGGTCAGGTATCACACGTTCGATTTTATTTTGAACATTTAAAATGTTACTAACCTTTTTAGATGATAGGCATAAAGCTAACCCATCACCAGATAATGATATAAGACCTGCAAAGATGCGAGGAAGTAACTGAATTCCCGGTCTAGGGTTACACTTTTTGATGGACGTTTTAAAGGGTTAAACAGTCATCATCTAAAAATAATATACCTTCGAGTCCCGCATGTTTTTTCTTTTCAGAAAAAGGACCACAAGGAAGGAATAGTCAAGTGCTCGAGATTTCATTCTTCAAAGCTCAAACACTTGGGGGACTATACAATATGGAAGGCTAAGATGAAGCAAAAAAGACTATCAGAAAGTAAAAGCTCGAGCCTAAAGATCCATCTACCCAATAAATCAAGTGATACGAGCAGAATCGAAAGAGCTGAAGACTCAAATACAAAGCTTGATTCGAAAAACCTTCGAACATGTTCAGGTTGAAATGCAAAATATTAGTCACGAGGAAGAAATGCACATCTTTGTACTTATTCAAAAGAAAACAGTTGTAACGACCCGGTCAGTCGTTTTGCGTATTCGGACCCTGTTCCCCTAAATGAAACTTCCCATAGCGGCTTATTATGATTTATGACTTGTGAGGATGGGTGGTTCGGGATTTGGAAGTGATTAGAGCAATATAGGAGCACTTAGTTCCTTAAGGTTGGCCTTTTTGGCCAAGTTTGACTTCGGTCAAAATTTTGAGTAAATGACCTTGAAATCGAGTTTATGCGGTTCCAATAGCTTTGTATGATAATTTAGGACTTGGGCGTATGTTCGGAATGGGTTTTGGATGACCCGGGAGTGTTTCGGCGCCCAATATCGAAATAAGAATTTCCTTAAGTTTGAAATTCGGTTTGGAATGTGTTTTTGAGTTATCGAGGTCCGAATGGAATTTCGAGATCGGGAATAGTTCTGTTATGTCATTTATGACTTGCTTGCAAAATTTGGTGTCATTCCGAGTAGTATAGGTCGGTTCAACGCATTGATATCGATTTGAAGAACTTGAAGTTATTAAGTTTTGATTCTAGGGGTTTTGAGGTGTGATTTTGAGCTTTAACGTTGTTTTAAGTGTTACAAAGGCTCGAGAGAGTCCGTAAAATGATTTAGGACTTGTTGGTATAATTGGAGGGGGGCTCGGGTGGGCCCAGGTGCCTCCCGGGCACCAAACGAGGCAAAAAACCAGCAGTTTCAGCTACTGGTGCACCAAATCTGGTGTGATCGCAGGTGCAGTTGCCCAGTCATCGGTGCGGGATTGTTCCTGCGGTCCCAGCCTTGCAGGTGCGACCCCAGGTGAAGAAGTCCATTCTCGCAGCTGCAGACAAGTTTCCGCAGGAGCGAAGCTGCAGGTGCGAGCTCCTCTCCGCAGGTGCGGGCCCAGGCCTCCTCGTCCACTTCTGCAGGTGCGAGCCTTTGCTCGCAGGTGCGATACCGCAGGTGCGGTCCTCGAGCCGCAAGTGCGGAACCACTGTTAGGCAGTGTGCTTCTTTAAAACACGGGAAATGTCCATTTTTCCTCATTTTTTCCACCATTTGAGACCTTGAGAGCTTGGGAAAACTGCTCCACGACCTGGCTACTGATAAGGTAAGTAAACTCTATCCTAGTGTTAGTTTAATACATGAATTCTTAGTTAAATTAACCTTCTAAATTAGTGGAAATCAAGAATTGGGTAGTACCTAGGGCTTTCGAGAATTGGAGGAATTTCCCGTTAATTAGCCATGAAATCAAGTAAAAATCACATATTAACAACTCTTAGGTTATGGGTGAGTGTTCCCTTCGTGAATTTTCGAAATTTGAGCATGCGGGCCCGGGGGTGAATTTTGGGATTTCTTCAAGAATGATGAATTTACTAATTAAATAAGAGAATTTCAATACTTTGGGCATAAATTGATGTATTTGTATAACATTTGGCTAGTTTCGAGTCCTCAGGTGTAAAGTTCGGAGTTTCGGGCGCGTGCTTGACCCGGAAAGTAGGCTCGGCACGAGTTGAATCTCCTTTCTAACATTGTAAGAGGGAATTGTCCCCATTGGTAATTATACATGATTTAAATGTCCTTATTTCTGGTTGGGGGGGGGGG
>ML283943.1:0-20139 GCA_005239495.1 Nicotiana undulata | reverse complement strand
GCACGAAGTGACGAGAGTCCGTGCGTAGCTACTATTATGCCATGTCGGGTAGTTTTAGGACTCACGAGCATGCTTTTATGTGCCTTACATGTACACCTAAATGTACTTTGAGGGTATTATCGCCCTTAAATTAGCATGAGAATATTAGGAAGTTACGTTCAAAATTTCAGATGCTTAAATTCTTGTTTGCAAGGATAATCTATATTGAATTCCTAGATTTTCTTGATAATTCTGTGTATGTATACGAGCACCCGCGTTGCCTGTATGATTCGCGAGCGGGTTAGACTTATTATTATGTCAACCGCATCGCATGTTCGATTCGCGAGCGGGGTAATAGATGCATCTATGGTTCGAGCCGTTCGACCCTCAGCAGTGCACATTTATTTTTGCAACGCTTCGACACACTATGTGTTGTATATTTTGACCGAGAGTCTTGTTGTTATCATATAAACTGCTTCATGTGAAAAGGAAAAGTTAGTTTATTTTATACTAGTGTGATTTGACATGCAGAGGTAAATTGCAAATTTATACTTGATATTTTCATGTCTTGAAATTTCTGGAACTGCTATCCCTGCCTAGTCCTCATTCACTTATATGATTACATCTTGACCCTAGTAAGTATCACATCGACATCTCGTCACTAATTCTTCGAGATTAGACGGGATACTCACTGGGTACATATTTGCACTTCTGTACTTAATTGTACAGGTTCTGAGGCAGGTGCTTCTAGTTATCTGACCGGCGCGTGATCTTGAGGGCATACTTTGTACCCGACTCCACGATGAGCTGCTCCCCTAGGCGATCCTCAACATCACTTTGGAGTTGTCTTTTGGCTATTTTAGTCCATTTACTTCAGACAGTAGTACAATTATTCTACTTATTTTGTATATTCCACTAGTCCGCCCGTAGACTTGTGACACTAGGTCTTGGCACGTAGTAGATATTATATTTTGGCACTGTATATATGTCATCTACGGTCCTTTTAGTTGTGATGATCTAAATTGGCTAAGTTATACGATTTCACTTTACAATGTTAAACCTTAAAAAAAATTGGCAAAGTTTCGGGATAATCTATCAAATAAGGAATCTTGTTAGTAACACAAGTGTTGGCTTGCCTGTCACCGACGTTAGGCGCCATCATGACCTGAGTTTGGATTTGGGTCGTGACAACATGGTATCAGAGCTCTAGGTTCACGTAGGTCTAACGCGTCACGGGCAGGCCTAATAGAGTCTTGCAGATCGATACAAAGACGTATGCACTTATCTTCAGAAGGCTATAGGGTGTTTGGAAACCTCTGTTTATTCATATTCTATCGTGTAGTCGATGGTGTACTAAAACTTATTCTTCTATTCTCTCACAGATGGTGAGGACGCGCGCATCCGATGTCCCAAACCCAGGAGGGGCCGCTACCCCCGCCGTTAGAGGCCGTGGTAGAGGCTGGAGGAGGGCACCGACCCGAGGTAGGGGATGAGGGCGTCCCAGAGCTATTCCAGTTGCACCACAACCAGAGGATCCTATCCTTGAGGAGCAGGATGAGGTTCCCCCAGCAGATCCTGATCCAGTGGACTTTATGACGGCGCTAGGCTTCCGGGAGGTCATGGGCCGTATGATGAGATTTATGGACACTATGTCCCAGGCTGGTTTATTTCCAGCAGATCCTGCCACTTCTTAGGCGAGAAGGGGAGTCCAGAACCCTACTGCCCAGGCTGCAGGTCAGACATCAGCATTACATCATACCTTAGGTACACCGCCCGTGGGTGGGGTCCAACCAGTAGCAGTAGCACCAGAGCTCAGACCAGCTGCGGACGGCGATCCCCAGAAGTTATTGGACAGATGGACTCGATTGCACTCTCCAGTCTTTGGGGGTGAGCGAGGCGAGGATTCTCAGGACTTCATTGACAGGTGCAGGGACAGACTGCACAACATAAGGATATTAGAGTTCCATGGCATAGATTTCACTACCTTTCAGCTTGAGGGCAGGGCTCGCAAATGGTGGAAGTCGTATATATTGGGTAGACCAGCAGGTTCCCCTTCTATCACTTGGGAGCATTTCACTCAGTTGTTTCTGGACATATATATTCCACCCTCCGAGAGGGAAGAGCTGCAGTATCAGTTTGAGCAGCTGGAGCAGGGACAAATGTCAGTGACAGACTACGAGGCCAGGTTTTTGAGTTGCCTCGTCATGCCCTTATGATACTTGCTACTAACACTGAGAGAGTGCGAAGATATGTAGAGGTGGAGATGGGTACACCCTATCAGCTTGTGGTCGAGATAGCTCGTCGGATTGAGGGTTATCGATCAAGGGGTAGAGAGCAGGTTCAGCAGGACAAGAGAGTTAGATTTTCTGGAGATTTCAGAGGTTCCCCAGGCATGGGCAGGGGCCAGTTCAGCAGAGGCCAGCCTAGCAGGCCTCCATATTCAACTCCTCCACCACCTCCCCGTGGTGCTCTAGCGAGGCCTTATTTCAGCGCCATGCAAAAAAAGTTCTTACCGCCCACCAGCCATTCGCGGTTACTCCAGCGGATATTCCAATCATCAGGGGTCTTCTAGTTCGTACTTCAGTGCCATGCCAGAGGGTTCTCACCGTCCTCCAGCTATCCAGGGTTCTTCTTCGGGGCAGTAGGCCATGCCACCAGTGAGATGTTATGAGTGTGGGTATCCAGGCCATATGAGGAGGACTTGTCCCAGGCTTCGGGGGAAGGCTGTTCAGCAGAGTTACCAGCCCACATACTCAGCACCGGTGCCCCGTCCACCCAGGGGTAGAGGGAAGGCTGGTAGAGGTCGTCCTAGAGGTGGAGGCTAGGCAAGGGGAGCTCAGCCAGTTCCTATTCAGTCCAGCGGAGCTCAGTCTTTAGGTGCCCCCGCCAGATTCTATGCTATTCCGGCCCGAGCAGATGCAGTGGCATCAGACGCCGTGATCACATGTACTATTTCAGTATATGGTAGAAAGGCATCAGTGCTATTTTATCCAGGATCCACTTATTCATATGCGTCAGCCTTATTTGCTTGTTTCTTGGATGTTCCTCGTGATTCCTTGGATTCTCTTTTATATGTGTCCACTCCTGTGGGCGATTCTGTGGTGGTAGACCAAATCTATCGGTCTTGCATGATCACCTTTTGTGGGTTCGATACCAGAGCCGACTTTTTATTGCTCGACATGGTCGATTTAGAGGTTATTTTAGGCATGGATTGGCTATCTCCTTATTATGCCATGCTATATTTCCATGCCAAGACAGTTACTTTAGCAAATAAGGCTGACGTATGGCTCCGAAGGAGTTGATGGAGTTAAAGCAGCAGCTTGAAGAGTTGTTGGCTAAGGGGTTTATCAGACCGAGTGTATCGCCGTGGGGTGCTCAAGTCCTATTTGTGCAGAAGAAGGATGGGTCTATGCGGATGTGTATTGATTATTGCCAGTTGAACAAGGTCACCATTAAGAACAAGTATACTTTGCCGCACATCGATGATTTGTTTGACTAGTTGCAGGGTGCTCGGGTGTTTTCTAAGACTGATTTGAGATCGGGGTATCACCAGCTGAAGATTCAGGCCTCAGATGTTCCGAAGACTGCTTTTCGTACGAGATACGACCACTATGAGTTCCTGGTGATGTCCTTTGGCTTGACTAATGCCCCATCAGCATTCATGGACTTGATGAACAGGGTGTTCAGGCCATATATTGATTCCTTCATCATCGTCTTCATTGATGACATCTTGGTTTACTCACGTAGCCTGGGTGAGCATGAGCAGCATTTGAGAGTTGTGCTCCAGACCTTGCGGGAACATAAGATATATGCTAAGTTCTCCAAGTGTGAGTTCTGATTAGATTCCGTGGCATTCTTGGGGCATGTGGTATCCGGAGAGGGTATCAAGGTTGATCCCCAGAAGATTGAGGCAGTTCAGAGTTAGCCACGTCCTACTTCAGCTATAGAGATCAGGAGCTTCCTGGGCCTAGCAGGCTATTATTGCCGATTTGTGGAGGAGTTTTCATCCATTGCAGCCCCATTGACTAGATTGACTCAGAAGAATGCCCCGTTCCGATGGTCCGATGAGTGTGAGGCGAGCTTTCAGAAGCTCAAGGAAGCATTGACTTCAACACCAGTTCTAGTATTGCCTTCCGGTTCAGGGATGTATACAGTGTATTGCGACGCTTCACGTGTTGGTTTGGGGTGTGTGTTGATGCAGGAAGGGAGAGTTATTGCTTATGCTTCGCGCCAACTGAAGGTCCATGAGAAGAATTACCCTGTGCACGATTTAGAGTTGGCGCGGATTGTTCATGCTCTTAATATTTGGAGGCATTACTTGTATGGGGTATCGTATGAGGTTTATATAGACCACCGCAGCTTGCAGCACTTGTTCAAGTAGAGGGATCTTAATTTGAGGTAGCGCAGATGGCTTGAGTTACTGAAGGATTATGATATCACCATTCTTTATCATCCGGGCAAGGCAAATGTGGTAGAAGATGCCTTAAGCAGGAAGGCAGAGAGTATGGGTAGTTTGGCTTATATTGCAGTGGAGGAGAGATCTCTAGCCTTGGACATTCAGTACTTGGCTAATCGCCTGGTGAGATTAGACCTTTCAGAGCCTCATCGAGTTTTAGCACATGTGGTTTCTTAATCTTCGTTATTGGGGGAGATTAAGGCTCGGCAGTTTGATGATCCGTACTTGGAAGAGCTACGGGAGACAGTGATTCAGGGTGGTTCCAAGGAGGTTACTATTGGCGAGGACGGTGTTCTGAGATTCCAGGGCCGATTATGTGTTCCTAATGTTGATGGCCTGAGGGAGAGGATTCTAGAGGAGGCACACAGTTCTCGGTATTCAGTTCATCCTGGTGCTACAAAGATGTATCGTGATTTGAAGCAACATTACTAGTGGAGACGGATGAAGAAGGACATTGTGGAGTATGTGGCTAGGTGTCTTAATTGCAAGCAGGTTAAGTGTGGGCACAAGAGGCCAGGAGGCCTACTTCAGCATATGCCCATTCCTGAGTGGAAGTGGGAGCGCATCACTATGTACTTTGTGGTTGGGTTGCCTCGGACGTTGCAGAAGGTTGACGCGATTTGGGTCATTGTGGATAGATTGACCAAATCGGCGCATTTCATTCCAGTGGCTACTGCTTATACTTCTGAGAGGTTGGCCCAGATCTACATTCGGGAGATAGTCCGGCTTCACGGTGTGCCGGTGTCCATCATATCAGATTGAGGTCCTCAGTTCACCTCGCATTTCTGGAGAGCACTGCATAGTGAGATGGGTACCCAGATAGATCTCAACACATCATTTCACCCTCAGACTGATGGTCAGTCGGAGCGCACAATTCAGATATTGGAGGACATGCTCATGGCATGTGGGATTGACTTGGGGGGTCAGTGGGACCAGTTCTTGCCTTTGGCCGAGTTTGCTTACAATAATAGTTACCAGTCCAGCATTGAGATGGCTCCATTTGAGGATTTTTATGGTCGGCGATGTCGTTCTCTTATCGGGTGGTTTGAGCCTGGCGAGGCTAAGTTATATGGAACCGACCTGGTGAAGGATGCTTTGGATAAAGTGAAGTTGATTCAGGAGAGGCTCCGCACAACACAGTCCCGACAAAAGAGTTACGCGGATCAGAAGGCACGTGATGTGTCATTTATGGAGGGAGACAAGGTTCTGTTGAAGGTCTCTCCGATGAAGGTTATTATGAGGTTCGGGAAGAAGGGAAAGCTGAGCCCGAGGTTTATAGGTCCTTTCGAGGTATTGAGGCGAGTTGGGTTGCTTATGAGCTCGCTTTACCTCCCATTTTATCAGGGTTTCATCCGGTCTTTCATGTATCCATGCTCCGGAGGTACCACGTCGACATCTCTCACGTGGTTGATTTCAGCACTATTCAATTGGATGAGAAGTTGGGCTACGAGGAGGAGCCAGTTGCTATCATTGATAGGCAGGATCGCCAGTTGAGATCCAAGAGAGTTTCTGCCATAAAAGTCCAGTGGAGGGGCCAACCAGTAGAGGAAGCGACTTGGGAGTTCGAGGAGGACATGCGGAGCAGATATCCGCACTTATTCAACACATCATGTATGATTCTAGACTCGTTCGAGGACGAACGTTTGTTTAAGAGGGGGAGAATGTAACGACCCGATCGGTCGTTTTGCGTATTCGGACCCCGTTACCCTAAATGAAACTTCCCATAGAGGCTTATTGTGATTTTATGACTTGCGGGGACAGGTGGTTCGAAATTTGGAAGTGTTTAGAGCAGTATAGGAATACTTAATTCCTTAAGGTTGGCCTTTTTGGCCAAGTTTGACTTAAGTCAACATTTTGAGTAAACGACCTCGGAATCGAGTGTCGATGGTTCCAGTAGCTTCGTATGATGATTTCGGAATTGGGCGTATGTTCGGAATGGGTTTTGGATGACCCGAGATCATTTCAGCGCCCAATATCGAAATAAGAATTTCCTTAAGTTTGAAATTTGGTTTGGAACATGTTTTTGAGTTATCGAGGTCTGAACGGAATTCCGAGACCGGGAATAGTTCCGTTATGTCATTTATGACTTGCTTTCAAAATTTGGTGTCATTCCGAGTAGTATAGGTCGGTTCGGCGCATTGATATCGAATTCAAGAACTTGAAGTTCTTAAGTTTTGATTCTAGGGGTTTTGAGGTGTGAATTTGAGTTTTAACATTGTTTTGAGTGTTTCGAAGGCTCGATCGAGTTCGTAAAATGATTTAGGACTTGTTGGTATAATTGGACGGGGGCTCGGGTGGACCCAGGTGCCTCCCGGGCACCAAACGAGGCTAAAAACCAGCAGTTTCAGCTGTTGGTGCACCAAATCTGGTGTGACCGCAGGTGCGGTTGCCCAGTCGCAGGAGCGGGATCGCTCCTGCGTTCTCAGCCTCGCAGGTGCGACCCCAGGTGAAGAAGTCCATTCTCGTAGGTGCGGACAAGTTTCCGCAGAAGCGGAGCCGCATGTGAGAGCTCCTCTCCGCAGGTGTGGGCCCATGCCTACTCGTCCACTTCCGCAGGTGCGGGCCCAGGCCTCCTCGTCCACTTCCGCAGGTGCGATCCTTTGCTCGCAGGTGCGAGACCGCCGGTGCGGTCCTCGAGCCACAGGTGCGGAACCATTGTTAGGTAGTGTGCTTCTTTAAAACACGGGAAATGTCCATTTTTCCTCATTTCTTCCACCATTTGAGACCTTGAAAGCTTGGGAAATTTGCTCCACGGCCTGGCTACTAATAAGGTAAGTAAACTCTATCCTAGTGTTAGTTTAATACATGAATTCTTAGTTAAATTAACCTTCTAAATTAGTGGAAATCAAGAATTGGGTAGTAACCTAGGGCTTTCGGGAATTGGAGGAATTTCCCGTTAATTAGCCACGAAATCAAGTAAAAATCACATATTAACAACCCTTAGGTTATGGGTGAGTGTTCCCTTCGTGAATTTTCAAAATCCGAGAATGCGGACCCGGGGGTGAATTTTGGGATTTCTACAAGAATGATGAATTTACTAATTAAATAGGAGAATTTCCATACTTTGAGCATAAATTGATGTATTTGTATAACATTTGGCTAGTTTCGAGTCCTCGGGTGTAGAGTTCAGAGTTTCGGGCGCGTTCTTGACCCGGAAAGTAGGCTCGGCACGAGGTGAGTCTCCTTTCTAACCTTGTAAGAGGGAATTGTCCCCATAGGTAATTATACATGATTTAAATGTCCTTTTTTGTGGGGGCTACGCACGCACGAAGTGACGAGAGTCCGTGCGTAGCTACTATTATGCCATGTCGGGTAGTTTTATGACTCACGAGCATGCTTTTATGTGCCTTAAATGTACCCCTAAATGTACTTTGAGTTTCTTATCGCCCTTAAATTAGCATGAGAATATTAGGAAGTTACGTTCAAAATTTCAGATGCTTAAGTTCTTGTTTGCAAGTATAATCTATATTGAATTCCTGGTTTTTCCTAATAATTCGGTGTATGTATACGAGCACCCGCGTCGCATGTATGATTCACGAGCAGGGTAGTCTTATTATTATGTCAACCGCGTCGCATGTTCGATTCGCGAGCGGGGTAATAGATGCATCTATGGTTTGAGCCGTTCGACCCTCGGCAGTGCACATTTATTTTCGCGATGCTTTGGCCGTACGCTTCGGCATACTATGTGCTGTATATTTTGACTGAGAGTCTTGTTGTTATCATATAAACTTCTTCATGTGAAAAGGAAAAGTTAGTTTATTTTATACTAGTGTGATTTGACAGTAGAGGTAAATTGAAAATTTATACTTGATATTTTCGTGTCTTGAAATTTCTTGAACTGCTATCCCTGCCTAGTCCTCATTCACTTATATTATTACATCTTGACCCTAGTAAGTATCACGTCGACCTCTCGTCACTACTTCTTTGAGATTAGACGGGATACTCACTGGGTACATATTTGTTTATATGTACTCATGCTACACTTATGTACTTAATTGTACAGGTTCTGAGGCAGGTGCTTCTAGTTATCTGACCGAAGCGTGATCTTGAGGGCATACTCTATACTCGACTCCACAGTGAGTTGCTCCCCTTGGCGATCCTCAGTAGCACTTTGGAGTTGTCTTTTTGTTATTTCTGTCCATTTACTTCAGACAGTAGTACAATTATTCTACTTATTTTGTATATTCCACTAGTCCGCCCGTAGACTTGTGACACTAGGTCTTGGCACGTAGTAAATATTATATTTTGGCACTGTATATATGTCATCTACGGTCCTTTTAGTTGTGATGATCTAAATTGGATAAGTTATACGATTTCACTTTACAATGTTAAACCTTAAAAACAAATTGGCAAAGTTTCGGGATAATCTATCAAATAAGAAAATCTTTTTAGTAACACAAGTGTTGGCTTGCCTAACCCCATGGGCGCCATCACGACCTGAGTTCGGATTTGGTTCGTGACAACAATTGTAACCAAAAATAGTTAGGGATAAAAGATCATCATCATTGTATTCATTCAAAAACTTTTGTAACTAAAAACAGTTACGAAATCTTTGTACTCACATGTAAAATTGTTATCAAATAAAACAGTTACAGATGAAAGATCAAAATCCTTGTATTCGTTTGAAAAACTATTATCAAATAAAACAGTTACGGATGAAAAAGCACTTTCTCGTGATTATCGAAAATTATTGTCAACAAAAACAGTTACGGGTAAAAACCCCAACCTTTATAAAAACTGTTACGAACGAAAAATAGTTAGTCTCTTGTATTAACTCGAAAAAACTGTTACATACGAAAAACAATTACGAAATACAAGTGTATATCAAATCTGTTAAAAGAAAATAGTTGCAACATGAGTTTTAGACGATAATCAAACGCATGTAAAATGTTGTGGAAGTTCAAACAAAAAACTTTCCTCAGAAACATTCTTAAACATGTGAAAAATTCCTATCACTCTATTGCATTATTACACCATTATGAAGTTGAGACGTCTTCTTCATTAAGTGTCAATCAAAAAGGGCCCTCTTTCATAAATTATGCCTACTACGAGAAGGCACACATTTTATACCGTGCCTGTTATAGAAAGGTGCAAGTAATCTAAAGCATTTTATATACAAAACTCAGAGTTAAAACTAAAACCTCGGAAAAAAAAGTATGCAAAAGACTTAAAGAGTAGAACATAAACTCAACAACAAAAGTCATATTCTGCATTGATATGTTAAAACGGCTAAGTAAAAACTAAGTATTAAAATAATACTTAGCTGTATATATTGTATTTACATTAAGGTGCCCCTAAGTTGTCAGTTGGGGACTTTCAAAGATCCAAAAACTTACCCCCGATGGAGCTGGGGGTAATCACCAATCAAATAAAAAAAAAGGAACCAACATCTTAATTGTCTTGAGGAGGGAGATCAACTTCTTCACTTGCAGTAGGAGCAGGAGCAACCTGGGACGAAGAGGCTTGAACAACAGGAGTCTCACTTTCAGGCGAGGAAAGATTCGGACCTTGTTGAGCCTTTTCCATGGCTTCTTTGGTTTTAGCAATTTCAGCGTCAAGGTCGAAATCTTCCCGACTCATTTCCGTCAATGTGTCGAGGCGAGAATTCATGTACGCCCAACTAACATCGACGGCTGCCGCGTCTTCAAGAGCTTCATAATCTCTCTCCCATATCATAAGCTCAGCTCTTAGCCCTTCTTTCTCGGCTTCAGCAGTTTCTTTGGCAGCCTTTAAAGGTGCAACGGACCTCTCCAGGAGTTGAATTTTGTCCAAGGCATTGCGAAGATCCTCCTGGGTCTGGGTCAGAGACTGCACAAGCTCGCTTGAGTATTCCTCTTTCTGGTCCAGCAAGGCTTTTAAACTTCTAACTTCTTCTGAGGCACGGGACAACTGCTCAGCAAATGAAGACTCAAGGATGCTCTTGTCCTTATCAGCCTGATTAGAAGAAGCCTTCTCCACTACCAACTCCGCTGCCATCATTCTCATCTGTCGCTCCAAGGTACTCTTTTCTTCTTCTAAGGCATCCATGTCGATCCTTAAGCTGTCATATTGTCCCTTCCAATTTCCGCCACTCTTTTATTTCTTGCTCCACATTTGATACCCTCTTCATGAGCTCCATGCCTATAAGATTGATCTACAAAAAAGAAATCAATTAGATACGATAAATTTCATGTACAAAAATGAAATGAGAATGCACTTTACCTTCAAAGAGGTATGCACGACTTCCTTAGCCCATGTAAGGGCGCTATGGCTATCAAGCTTGGCCCTCTCAGTTGGGCCTATCAAGGGTTTGAGCCACACTTCAGGCTCGCTAGTTTTCTTGAAGAGACTCCCCTCAGCCGGAACTTCTATTAGAACCTGCCGCATCTCCCTGCTAGAAGACCCTACTTCCCTAACGGAAGGCACGGAAGTAGGCAGAGATGAAGAAGCTACAGGCACGGAAGTCTGAGGAACTGGGAAAGCCACGGGCAAAGCAGGAACGATAGCAGTAATAGCCAAAGGAGCGGAGGAAATAGTAGGAACGGATGAAGGAACTCCTCTAAAAGAAGCCGGAAAGACAGCCAAGGGAACTTCACTAATAGCGGGCCAAATCCTTCACGAAACAAGTGATCCACAGAATCATGTACAGGAGAGGGAGAAGCATCTTCAGAGGTAGAGGGTCTGACTTCAGATACGGAAGGCACAACCACGGGTGTAGATTCATCGTCTAAAATCACCCTCCTTCTTCATGACCTCTGCACCAAAGTGCCCTTCTCTTCTTCTTCTACTTCTAAGGTCCTAGACCCACCAACTTTCCTCTTCGAGGAAGAAGATCCAGCAATAATTTCCTGGGCTTGAGCCAGGGACATTTTGGGAACAGATGCAACACACACTCCACGGATAGAAAACCCTATAAAATAAAAAGGGTTAAAAAGAGAAAGAGATTCGAGCAAAGAAAGAAAACAAAAGTTTCACTTACCGTGAGTCTTCACTTTCCAACCGTACTTCCTAGAGAAGTACTTCCAAGACCTTTCTTCTAACGGAGCAATTGACAATAACTTTTCTACCCAATCACGGATACCAGAGACATTCTCAACAGTACCCATGATTGCTGAAAAAAGAAGAAACAACTACGGTGTTAATAAAACACTTAAAGCAAAAGAAAAACAACAAATGTGAGCTAAAATGTACTCACGTGCACGATTCCACTTCTCGGGGAAGGGAAGATTTTCTTCACCCACTAAACCAACAGTGGGCGTAGCAACGTACCGAAGGTACCAACCTCTGTCCTTATTGTCATCAGGGGTTACCAGCACTCTTTTACTCCTGGCAGCCAGAGTAAAAATCCCTTGACGAAATAAGGTCGGAGAATAAAGATGAATGAGGTGATTAAAGGTGAAAGGAACTGAGGCTAAAGAAGCTAAACATCTGAGACACGCGATAACCCGCCACACAAGAGGACCAACTTGTCCTAAGAAAATATTGAAGAAACGACAGAATTCGATGGTGACTGGATCAATAGGAGGCTTAAACCCTAAAGTAAAAGGGTAGGTATAAATGAAAGAATATCCCGTCTTATAAGACGTAATTCTTTGGTTGCTATTCGGAATAAAGATAGGAAAGTCAGGCTGCCAAGAACATTCCCTGCGAACAAGGGGAATCAGACCTTCAGTGATAAGAGTGGGATACCTATCCGCACTATCAAGGGAAAAAGACTGATTTACAAGGACCTGGCTATCCCTAGTGAAGGTAAACTCAGCAGGAATGGTTTCATCAACTCGTGGTTCGCGTAAGGGTTCGTGATGTTATCTAACCCTAGACAAAGACCTGGAAGCCCTAGCTCTTGGAGAAACTAAAGACCTAGCAGAAGGAGGGGAAGTAATCTGGGAGGAAGAAGAGCCTCTCGAAGGAGTAGAACCTAAACTCCTCAGTCTACCACCCCTCCGACTCCGAGTCGGAGCAGAAGAGGGGGTCAAATTCTCGACGTCTATCACTCTTTTAGGTTGGTTCGAAGAAGACATGTTTACGAAAACAAGAAAGAAATTCTCTACAAATAAAAGAGACAAGTTAGAAAGTGTTTCGTGAAATTAAAGAAAAGAAAAGAGGTATTTATACTCAAAGACAACCGTCAAAATTGGGAAAAAAACAATGATGTGAAAGTCATAATTGAAGATGTCACATCGTGACTGATGCAGCCGCAAAAAGCCCTAAAAGGCGCCGAGTAATTGCAGAACCAACCCGGAGGTGACACGTGGATTAAGCATTAAATAGAAGTGACAAGCTACGCCTATGTTCAGAGAAGGATACAATGTTTCGAAGTAAAGCGGCGGTAAAATATTCCCGCCATAAATGCATATCCACTTACCAAATATTAATCGATAAATAAATGGTAAGTGGGGGGACTATCTGTATTGGTAAAAAAGAGCTTCACACGTATGATAATTCTTGATGATTCAGCCAGTTACGTGGAACAAGGAAAACATGACAACTGGACATGATTCTATAAGGAGGCGCGAGGCACGACATTATTTACCTACGAAATAATCAGCTACGGAAAACTCAACTTGATTGAGACAAAGAAGAGATACAGTCAGAATGAATCCGGACGGAGCTATGGGCAGAATCAAAGGTCTTCAATTAATGATCCTCACGTTACACAACCTTCACGCAACAATTACGGTTATTCACTGAAACGTTACATTAATGTAATAATTAGTCATTAATGTATTATCATTGCAAAAGGTAGGCATTATACTGAAGAATTCCCTATATAAGGGAATAGAAGTTAACTTGTAAAGGAACATCTGAACTACAAATACAATACACTTTACTTTTCTGAGCATCATATTATTGTCTATTTACTTACTTCTTTTTTATTTGTTATTATTTCCTGGATTATCAGAAACCCATGTTCATCCTAAAAATAGCTTTGGTCAAAGGATCTAATTCTTTGGTTAAACAATCTTATCAACACCGTACCACCTAACCAGGAACGGACAGGACGAGTCAACAGACAAAACCATCATTCAAAACCTAAAGAAAAGGTTGGATGATGCAAAAGGAAAATGAAGAGAAGTTCTACCCGAGGTCCTTTGGACATATCGAACGACATCAAAGTCCAGCACGAGGGCTACTCTGTTCTTTTTAGTATATGGCTCCGAGGCCTTAATCTCGGTGGAGGTCGGAAAACCCAGGGCCAGGTTTCAACATGCATTGAATGAGTCAAATCACGAGGCTATGAATACCAACCTCGAGCTATTAAATGAAAAATGAGAAGCAACACTCGTTCGGATGGCGGCGCAGAAACAACGAATCGAGAGACATTATAATATAAGGACTAACCTTCGACACTTCGAAATCGGGGACTTAGTTTTACGGAAGGTCACCCTCAATACTCGAGACCCGAATAAAGGGAAATTGGGCCCGAATTGGGAAGGACTTTACCGAGTCATCGGAGTTATCGGTAAATGATCTTACAAGCTTGGCACGATGGAAGGCGAACAACTGCTGAATAATTGGAATATATCACTACTCAAACGATACTACTGCTAAGGTATGGCTTTCTCCTTTTGTCCCTCTATATTTAAAACTAACTCATTCCAGGTGTTTGATCGAGGACATCGAGGGAACCTTTTTACACAAAGACCTTAGGTTTTAAAGTACGTGTTGCGCTCTTTTTCCCTTAGATCAGATATTTCCCCAAATGGGTTTTACCGCCGAGGTTTAGAACGAGGCAAAAACTATGTGCTTCCTAATGAGAACTCAACAATATCCAAGGCTTCTTTTCGATCAACCTCGAATACTGGGGCATCACCCTCAGAGATTATATTTTCGAGCAAATACTTCACGCCAAAGAGGGCCTCGATAGAAATGCTTTGTAATGGGAACTGTCAGATGAATCGTGTCCATATAGAATAATCAAGCCCCGACGGCAAAACATGTACGCATGCATGAATTATTCAAAGAAGCATTCTTTCTATATCAAAACGTTTTGTGTCTCAAAGAAGTCTACTGTTATATGATCTTCATACTTGTAATTCTGCGAGAAATGGCTCAAGGGCCAAAACGCAAATACACCCGAATACTCAGCGCCTGTCATTGACAGTCAACACATTCGAGTCATCTAAACTCGAATTCATAAAACCTCAAAGAGGCATCCCCTCGACATAAAGGCCATGGTCATTATACTCGGGGACTAACCTTTTGAACAAGTTCGAAAGGTTATCAGGAAACAGGTCCAAAAGACATACCCAAGTCTACGGCCATATTAAAGATTACGGTCATATAAAAAAGGCTACGGCCAAAATAATACGGCTCTGAGACGTCCGAATTCTGCCAAAAGTTAAAGGCCTTATAATACTTTGAAAAAAATGGTTAAATCAGGCTACCCTCGGCAAAAGCAAATAAAAAGGGGCTTCGATAAAATCAGCCCTAGAATAATTGAAAGGCTTCGATAACATCAACCTTCGAAAAAGCCTCAAGAGGTATTCAATTATTGTAACACAAACGGATTACGAATGAGGTTTCGATCGATCGAACCTTCGAAAAACCTAACGACCAAAACGTGTAGCCGACTAGAGGGAAAAATTATAGCCGCCTTAGAGGCCGAATTGGCCCAACTTAAAGGGCCTAAGGGCCGACCTAAAAGATCCTAAGGGCCAATTTAAAAGAGACTGAGGGCCAAAACATGTACAACTCGAGACCTTACTCTCACTCAACTCGGACTCAAGAGTCCCATCATCCCGAGCTCACATCAAATCGACTTAAGGTTAGCTCGAGGATTAACAAAAACTTTAAGAGGTATTCTGTTATAAGTTAAAAGATCACCCATTGATCATTAAAAAACCTAAGGGTTTGTTCTATTCAGATTCCAAGCCAATGAACTTATCAAACATAAAATGAAGACAAAGCAGAATTCAATACACATCGGAAATAAAGAAAGAAGAAAGGGAATTCCTTATATTCACATAGAGTATTTACAATTCCCACAAAGGGCCTTACACAAAAACAAAATAAAGGAACCTAATCTACTTCGGGGACACATCCCGGGAACCACATCTCTGGAAGCCACATCCTCGGGAGTTGCATCATCGGGAGCCACATCTTCAGGAATCTCCTCCTCGGGGACTTCGTCCTCATCTCCTCCGCTCTCAAATCCACTAGCGAAATCCTCGTCATCGGAGAGCAAAGCAGCAGCCTCTTCCTCCAAAGTTCTAAAGCCACACGATAAAAGTGTGGGAGAGGGTGATTGAAGGGATATTGAGGAGGTGTGTGTCCATTTCCGAGAACCAGTTTGGTTTCATACCAGGACGGTCGACTACTGAGGCCATTCACATTGTGAGGAGTTTGGTAGAGCGATTTAGGGCGGTGAAGAAGGATTTGCATATGGTGTTCATTGACCTGGAAAAACCATATGACAAAGTACTGAGGGAGGTTCTATGGAGATGTTTGGAGGCTGAAGGTGTGCATGTATCATATTAGAGTGATTCATGACATGTATGATGGGCTAAGACACAAGTGAGGACAACAGGGGGAGACTCTGACTATTTTTCGGTTGAGATGGGGTTGCATCAGGGGTCAGCACTCAGCCCGTTTTTGTTTTCCCTGGCGATGGATTCTTTGACGTGTCACATTCAAGGAGAGGTGCCTTGGTGCTTGTTATTTGCGGATGACATAGTCTTGATTAACGAGACGCGAGGTGGCGTTAACAAGAGACTAGAGGTTTGGAGACATACTCTGGAGTCTAAGGGTTTCAAGTTGAGCAGGACCAAGACAAAATACTTGGAGTGCAAGTTCAGTGATGTTACTCAGGAGGCGGACGGGGATGTGAGACTCGATACGCAAGTCATTCCCAAGAGGGAGAGTTTCAAATATCTGGGATCTATAATTCAGAAGGATGGGGAGAGATGTTACTCACTGTATCGGCGCAGGATGGACAAAGTGGAGGCTCGCTTCTGGTGTCTTGTGTGATAAGAATGTGTCGTTAAACCTTAAGGGTAAGTTCTACATGGTAGTAGTCATACCGACTATGTTGTATGGGGCAAAGTGTTGTCCAGTCAAAAAGTCACATGTCTAGTGTATGAAAGTAGCAAAAATGAGGATGTTGAGATGGATGTGTGGGCATACTAGATTGGATAGAATTAGGAATAAAGTTATTCGGGACAAGGTGGGAGTGGCCCCTGTGGAGGTAAAGATGTGTCAGGCAAGGTTGAGATGGTTTGGGCATGTTAAGAGGAGGAGCACAAATGCCCCAGTTAGGAGATGTGAGAGGTTGGCCTTGGGAGGTGAGAGGAGGGTTAGAGGTAGACCTAAGAAGTCTTGGGGGGAAGTGATCAGGCGGGACATGGTGCAACTTGATCTGACCGAGGACATGACCCTAGATAGAAGGGTGTGGAGGCGAAAGATTAGGGTGGAAGGTTAGTAGGTAATCGTGAGTTTCCCTTTGTTTTCCCGAGTTCGATAGTATTAGTGCTAGTATGGTACCCCTTTTTTCCTTAGTTCGCTATAGATGCGTGTCTTGTTCTGTTACGACTTACCTTTGGTAATTCAATAGTTTGCTAGCAGGATTTCATCATATTCTCATGTGCTGCCTTAGACTTATCTGTCTAAATATACTTTCATGCTATTACTTGTTATCGGTACTCCTTCCATATTCTATGTTGTTATCTTCGATTTAGTTTTCTAACTATTTGCCTTGCTATCACTTGTTATCAGGGCTTCCTTTATCTTCTTTAGCCGGGGGTCAATCAAAAACAGTCTCCTTACCCTTCTAGGACAGGGGTAAGGCTGCGTACATCCTACCCTCCCCAGACCCCACTTGGTGGGATTATACTAGGTTGTTGTTGTTGTTGTTGTTGTTGTAATATCAGCTGAGAGGTTGAAGCCACAAGTGTGCACTTCCTTGAGAGTTTCTCTCCAGGACTGTTGCCTGGCATGGTCGAGAGCACATGATAACTTAACTTCAGCCGCAATGGAGATCTCCTGTGCCCGAGTGTTAGCAGCTTCGGCATCAACTCGGTACGAGGACACAGATGCCTCTGCCTCATATTTGTCCTTCGCAAGCTCAGCGGTTGATTTAGCTTCGAGCTCCTCAACTTTGCGGCTCCTGGCCAAGCTTTCCTCCTTTGCATTTTGAAGCTGGCGTTCGATTGAAGCCAGATGTTCCTGAAGCGTATCTTTCTCTGAGGCGAGACGGTCTATATGTTGCTTCCACCCTAGGGTCTCAACCTCTTTCATATTGAGCTCTTCTCGAAGCTGCTCCACCAGCTCACCCTTCTGCTGGGCCTGCAAAGTTTAAGTGTTAGTCACCTAATCGGATAAATGCATAAAATATCCTCTAAGGCTATATTACCTTTTCAATAAGCTCGGTTTGTTCTTGACGAGCCTTCGTCAACTCGACTCGGAGCTCCCTGACCTCCTTTTATTTCTGTACATAAAGGAACTTAAGTCCATCCCTATCTTCCACCATCTTCTTGAGTTCATCTTCACATCGTGCAAGCTCGACCTGAGATTTGGAAAATGTTTGTCGGTGAAGCGACACGACCTTTACGCAAAGAAAATGAGTTAGACTTAGAAAGATGAGAATTAAACTCGAGCGTAATTATGAAGACACTTACTTGTTTGAGAAGCCTTTGGTCCTCATAAAAAATAAATAAGGCATCAATATCGGGACCATGCTTGATCCACGCAAGACACTCTCGAAAAATGGCACACCTTTCATGGGTCGTTCCCCCATCAGGAGTCCTCATGGCCTGGGAATATCGGAATTTCCCTTCGGAGAAAATCGGGCCCGTCGGCGAATCATCTACATTGACTATCCCAACTGATTCACTTGGGATATTATCCTGTCTTTGAAGGGCCTCGGAATTAGGCTCTTCGAGCTCGCCCACCAAATGTCCCTCGGGACGAGACACACTTTTTCCACCTGATGGCTTGGGGACTTTGCTCGAGCTCCCCTCTGAAATTTCTTCGGTTCGATATTGAACCGCATCTGCCACCATTGATTTAGCGGCCTGCAAAGCGTCAGTGCATCCTCTTTTACGAGCTACCAACAAGAAGTCGTCGTCTTCTCCCTCTTCGTCCTCATCCCGAAGGTTTTGGGCCGTTTATAGAGATAAGGCCATGGTATCGGCCTTGGTCTTTCGAGCCTTGCTTTTCTTTGGTTTCGGATAATTTGCAGGCAACCCCCTTTTCCTCTTCTTTTCCTTGGTAGGCTTTGGGATTTCTTCTTCACCGGGAGAGGGCATCCGCATAGAAACGACGTCTCCGAGGCTTGCATAATGATAAAGTGAATATGTAACTAAGAAACATAGGTATGCGAACAAGATAACTCACCAGGTTTTTTAGCTTCCCATTGACCTTTGGCCAAGTCACGCCAACTGTGTTCCACGTATGAAGAAATGGAGGCCAGTTGCCGGACCCCACCTGCGAGGTCCGGGACCGCGCCAGGAAACCAAGAAACAGTTGCATCATCATAAATGGATTAGATCGAGAAAAGGATGAGATCAAGAAAGAATAGGGAAAGTAGATATTAAGTCGCCATCGATAAACATGTACTTACATTTCATGTTCCACTCCTCAGGGAATGGCATCCTCTCAGCAGGAATCAGATCGGAGGTCCTGATTCGGACAAACCGCCTCATCCATTCTCGATCCTTGTACTCATCGATGCTGGAGAAAAGAGATTTCGAGGATCGGCGCTGCAGCTTTATTAGACCACCACAATAAAGGCGAGGACTGTATAGCTTGATCAGGTGGTCGAGGGTAAAAGGCATCCCCTCGACCAAGCCCAAGAAATATTTGATCAGATTGACGATGCGCCATAATGAAAGGCAGATCTGGCTAAGCGTCACCTGGTATTGTTGGTAAAAATCAAGAATCACTGGATCTATGGAACCCGGGGCTGGATCTACGGGACCCAACGTAAATGGGTAGGTATAAACGCTTAAGTACCCTGCCTTATGGGTAGTGATGTCCCCTTCAGGGGAAGGTATCACAACATCGTTGTTCTCCAGTTATAGTCTTTTTTCACCTACTCAAGCTCTTCTTCAGTTATCAAACAAATGTATCGAGACATGGGCTCACATCGGCTTAGTGTCGATGCAGGTTTATCGATTTTAAAATCGAAAGTTAGTTCGCACGGCCCGGGAATACACTCCTCGATACGAGGTGGCACCACCGTTTTACCTCTGGCTGGCCGCGATGATGAAGAAGCTTTTTCTTTCCGAGGAACAGTTTTAGATGTTTTAGTAGTTGCCGGTTTAGAAATTAAAGAGAATAAAAGGAGTAGATGCCCCCCGACATTCATGGAGTTAATGAACCGGGTATTCATGCCTTATTTGTACTCGTTCGTTATTGTTTTCATTGATGATATTTTGATATACTCTCGCAGCCGAGAGGAGCATGAGCAGCACCTTAGAGTCGTCCTCCAGACTCTGAGGGATAAGCAGTTGTATGTCAAGTTTTCTAAGTGTGAGTTCTGGTTGAGTTCTGTGGCATTCTTGGGCCACGTTGTATCGGTAGAGGGCATTCAGGTGGATCAGAAGAAAGTTTCAGCAGTTAGAGATTGACCTAGGCCCACTTCAGCCACAGATATTCGGAGTTTCTAGGGCCTCGCAGGCTATTATCTCTGGTTTGTGGAGGGGTTTTCATCTATAGCAGCTCCTATGACCAAGTTGGCGCAGAAGAGTGTTCAGTTCAGATGGTCTGAGGAGTGTGAAGCGAGC
>ML283942.1:0-24155 GCA_005239495.1 Nicotiana undulata | reverse complement strand
GAACACAACAATTTTACGTGGAAAACACCTGGCTCAAAAGATGAAAAAACCACGACCTACTTCTCGGTAGGATTTTCCCAAACTCTTCACTAAGTCAATGAGACAAATGGCATTTACAAAATAAACTCTTTTGTAAACCTAAGGACTAACTCTAATAACCTTGTGGCAAACTAGCCTCTAGCTAATTGCGACAATCTTCAAGTTAACTCCAACTTGAATACTCTGTACCTATTACAATTGCTTCTAGATAAAGCTGAAAGATACAATGTATAATCACCTACTACAAACAACTAGACTCAAAAGATAACATATGGAACTGGTTCTTTGAGCTGGTTCAAGTAGCTTTTGAGTCGCACAGGAATTCTTCACATGAACTGCTTGAAAAATTGCTTTAGTAATTTTTCTCTCAATCCTTTTTTTACTTCTATGTTTGTGTGAACTGTTCAACAAGAACACTTTGACAATATATAGGATCAGTAGTTGAGAAGTTGAAGTAGAATTCTGATGCAACTCTTCCTTGGTGGAAGAGTTTAAGTTGATCTCAACTTCCTAGATCCTCCTCTATCCTGATTCTGTCCTTCCTAAGTACGAAGTCTATCTCCCTATCAATTGCAATCTTTTCTATCAGGATATATTCCCTTAAGTCAGTGATTGTGTTTATCTCCTGTGTGTGAACTCTTCACTGGCCGTTCAGTCTGACTTTCTATGTTTCCTCTGATGGACCTAGTTCAACTCTGTCTTTGTCATTCTTCAAAATCATTCAGCTTCTTGATTCAACAGTGTGGTTGCCAAAATGGTCATTGGTATAATTGTGTGTATTTATCTGTCCCTTCCCCAAGCCCCCGCTATGATGTTTCTACTTTTTGTGATGAAACTTTTAGGGATAAGGAAGTGGAGGAAATTGAGCATGGTCGAAAGGGAGAGTTCAAGCTCATGTTGGAGTGTTTGCTCAAAGAAGGAAACAAAGAGCAAAATGCCTTGGAGGAGCTTTTGGAGACTAATCTCCAAAATGACTTGGCACTTGATCAAAACCAAGAAGAACTCTCAAATGCTCAAAATGAGAGGATGATGCTCATGTTGGAGGCCATTCTTGAAAATGAGGAATCAAGACTTGAACAAAAGCCAACCGACTCCATGAGTATTTGTGATGCCAAAAAGAATATGGAACTAGAGTCAACCGGGATGAAGGAAACTATTGTTGAAATTGACTCTAGTCCAGGGGAAGAAGAGGATGTCAAAATCCGAGAAAAATTGCAAGTTGGAGGTTTGAAGGCACATTCCAAGAATTTCTTCAACATTGGCATTGTGTGGTGATACGGAAGTTGAACTACACGAATCAATGAAGTTTTGCGAGGAAGAAAAACTCATACCATACATCTTACAATTTGAGGGAACAAGAAAGTGAAATGACATTCCTCACATGAGAGCCAAGAAGTGCAAAATGAGGAATTTAAGGCTTGGGTTGATCATCTACTTAACACCCCCCATTGCCCGCGGTTATAAGCTTGATTCCAAGCTAGGTGCCCAGTTCATATCGTCCAAGTGGCGAGAAAAGTGGTAAAGTTTACTTGCGTCGTGCCACGACGTTAAATGATGTGCTTGGTGGGAGGCAACCCATCGTTTTCAAAACGTTTGGTCATTTTTACAATTTTCTCTTTTTAGAATAGCTTATTATATTTTTTCTAACCAATCTGCCAATTTTCAAAATTTTTGGAGTTGATTTGAGCAGGTCGGGATGACGGGGTAGCCAAAAAACTGTGTTGGTGCAAAAATTGCAGTGCACCACACTGTTGCACTATGCGATCGCCGCAAAACGAGTGCGATCTCATAACAGTCAGGTTCCAGTGCACTATGTGATCGCATAGTTACCAATGCTATCGCAAATTTCAAAAACGGTTTGCACTATGCGATCGCTTTAATACACTCGCGAATGCACTGTTTCCATGTAAGTGAATCTGACTTTTAACACTGGAAACGCCCATTTGCCTATTCTTCTACCCAAAACAGATTTTCTCACCCCTTGGCCCTCAAAAATTATAAAAAGGTTTTCTCTCTTCAATTTCACACAACTAATTATCGCAGCCCCTTTTTCTATCGCACGAGTTAGGTATGGAGAGATCGGACTTATGACATTCCGGACAACTCCTTAAAGGAAGAAGTTTAAGGAAGAGTCGCCACCTAATGATTTTTATGGTGCGTTAGGGCACCTAGAGTTGATAACTCATGAACTAGTTCGCGTTACCAGAGATTGGGTAAGGGCTTGAAATTATCCCAAGGGGAAGGTATTAGGCACCCCTCAAGATCCACAATTGTGGGTCCCAGCCAATTAGTTTTTTGAATTTGGACGGTGATCAAGTAACAAGTAAGGTTCACATATGAGGGGATTTAAAACAAGTATGAAAATCTTTAAAAGTGTTTGAATAACATAAACATTTGAAAAGAATTGTCCTAGGTTTACAGTAATACGGATCACTTCAATGCAATACCCGGCATGTCACACCTCGAGGAGGCGGCTACACGTGGTATTAGCGCACTGGTCATCATATCCGTATTCTACCCTTCCCACCCCGTAAAGGTTATTTAAAGCGCGCGTGTTGGTCACGAAAGCTTGTTGTGTGCTATTACCCGTCCCATCCTATAAGTCGTGGAGGGTATTTAGGACTACTAATCCTACAAGGCAAGAACTAGGCTGAACCCTTAGGTTTAAAGGACAAAATACTAAGCGACATTCATAACAAGTAAGACTTTACATATGAAGGAACAAATAGGGGCAGATAAAGGCTCATAGATCCCTCCACAGGTAGACATATAATTGGCACGTCTCAAACACACTTAAAGTCTCAATGATAGGAGTTTGAAATAGGAATTTTGGGTAAAACAGTATATCAAGAAGAATTTGATTTGGAAAACTTAATGAAGGTAGAGGATTTAATTGAGATAGAGTGATTCAGAATAGCTGATTTTCATAAATATAGCAGTTAAAGGTAATGGTAAAAACTTAGAAGTACAGTGATTAAGGTTTTCAAGAAAACATAGCAGCAAATCATTGGAGTTCATTTCTTGAAGTAAAATAGTGATAAGTGACCAGAATACAGTCGCTAAAGGCAGCAGTAGACTTAGAAATAGGCAGTGATTAAAAGCTTTCAGTGAACATAGATGAAAGTTATTAAAGCATGAGTTTAAAATGATTTTAAAGGATAAATAAATAAATACAGTGGCTCAACATAGAGTAGTAGCTGTTAGTTTTCAAAGAACTGCAGCAAAAGGAGTAGTAAGATGGTATCAAAACATAGTGACTTGAAAGGCATACAAATAAGGAGTCGAAATGGCACGATTTTGAGCCGAATGAGGCATTTTGAAAACCCAGTAGTTTAGACATAATAGTACAAAATCAGTGAGCCCTAGAGGAAGAAAATACGTAATTTCAAGACTGTTTTAAAAGTAAAGAGAGAGCAAAATGACTTCAATGAGGTAAACTAAGAAGGCGAGCATTAGGAAGTAAAATGTTTAAGGGGACTGGTCTGACCTAAATCCAGTTAATTAAACTCAATACGCATTAGGCCTAAAGTTTGCCTAAATGTCGCCTATATTGCCTAATTATATCAAAGGGTGAACATGTATATTTAAGTCGGATTTTAAGGGGATATATACTTGCAGAAAATGTTTCAAACAAATTAACCATATTTTACGGGATTGTTAGATTAAGCAGGCTAGTTAGACGTTTTAACAACTCAAACGAATGAAAGATCTTAAGCAGCAGGATATCTAATGCACGTAGGAGTTCTTAAAAACATGGTTTCTAAGATGAAAATGCAGCAAATGACTTTATGACAGTTGATGTTGCTTGTTTATTAACTGATCAGAATGATGAAATGAGTATAATAGCATGCTGAAGGTGAAAGTCCTAAAACAGGATTTCTAATATGTGAAATGCATGTCCTATGCATGTTATCTAATGCACAAATAAGTAAGTAAGGTCCTGTAAGCATGTTTTCTACCCATTTACCTAAGCTAGGCATGCATAACCCCCATATTCACTATCCAGCCCAAATCATTTGTTTACAAATTATTACAGACCATAATAAATGAATTACAATAATGAAAAGTAAAATAAGAAGTTATTCTATAGGGAACATCCAATCAGGCCCAATCTTCGAGACTCACCCCTCTCAATTTCACAGCCTTACATCAACCTGGGTGCGGCAAAGCTCCCAAAGGCCTTAGTGAAGGCCCTGGCCAATACCAGCACCTAGCAAATGCCCATGGTTAAACAAGTGTAGTGTAGAGTACCCTTACCTCGGTGTCTCAAGGTTCATAGGGAACTCATGGTCCCTAAGAGATGCACACATTGAGGGGGGTGGAACCTAAAGGTCTAGGAATTGTGTGAAGTGCTAAAAGAGGTTAAGCAAGGGAGTTTTGAAATTACTTATAGAATAATAGAAGAAATAATTTTGAAATATGGAGTAACAACACTAATCACAACTCAGTAGAGTTCAAAGCAAACAAATACAAACAGGAAAAAGGGTTTAGGTACAAATAAAGATGACAGCAGATAATCAATTTTAGTTACAAGTTCATCACCTATTGGGGATACCCTCATGGAAGTAACAAGCATTATATGACTGCTAAGGAGATCACAGAAGAGAGGCTAGACAGTTGATGAAGAAGACACACAAATATGCTAGACATGCAAAGAGAAAAGAGACAGTAACCACATAGTCAATGATCCCATAGGCCCTAATGAACCACAGAATAAAGAGCAGGTGTTAAGCTAGAAGAAGAAGAGAGATCATATAGAGGGATTAGACATGCTAGTGACATGGCAAGCAATAGAACCACAAATAGAAGCATGGAAGGAACAATAAGAACCTCAAATAGAATTGAAACATGTTGTTTGGAACACTTGTTAATTTAAATTAGAAACAAACCAGTTATGCAAGTAAAGAGCAGCAGTAGAGTGTAGCAAATAGCACAGTATCCTTGGCTTAACACCTGGCTAGTAGCAAGCAGCAGTAGAGAGTAACAATAGAGACAAGAGAGACAAAACACAAGAGAGTAGTGTATAGAGAGATTTGAGCCAAATTCGACCTTTTTTTTTAATGAAAGAGTAAGAGTATATATAACTTGAAAAGCAGTAGTGAAATAAGGTAAGAAAATACTGACTTAGCATAGTTATAGAAATAGCACCAAATCAGAATCAATTAGGACCCGAAATCCCTTTAATTAGGGAGTCATAGCTCAAATGGCCCCAATCAATGCTAAATAAGGAAAAAGATCAGCTGTAAGACAGATTCTTACCATAACAGGGGTGGTAAAGTATAAGCTATGCAATTAAGTCCAAGTAAGCAAAGTACGTATAGAAAAATAGGGCAGAGTTCCTTTCAATTCTGAAATATTTATTTGAAGAATCACGCATGGGATTGAAAACACAGGGAATCAGCAATAACTAAGGAAAGTATCCCATAAGTAAGGAAGTAATTCAAAAATCAGCAAGGAGCTATAAGGAAGCTACACAAAATCACAAACTTAGGGAAGATGTCACAAAATCTAAGGAAATCACGCAAAATCAACATAAATAACTATGTGAACCATCTATAACGAGTAGCCAGACCCAATAAGTAACATGTGTTGACAAGATCAGACAAACCCTAAGGACAAATTAGAGAAGGAAGCAAAAAACACATAGAACATGCATGATGCCTAAACTGTTCATGAGACAAGCAAACATATCGAACAAGTAAACATATACATTTTTAGAGCAAGTAAGAAATTAGGGTTTCGACTAAAGGTTTTAGGATTTTGGCAAAAGAATCAAACAACCAAGTAAAAACTTTGAATAAACAGGCAAACACGGGAAAATCATAAGATAATACTTCAGAAATCAGGGGTTAAACCGCCTTAAAAGAAGGGTCCCATAACCATAGTTTTAAAAAGAAAAAAGGAAGTCGCAAAACATCAAGTTTTAAGAAAACATAGGTGAGAATCATCGAAACAAACATAGATCTGTTGCAGATCTTAAAAGAAGTTGAAAGGTCAGGTATTAGGGTTTCAGAGATAGAAACTCATAGATAGTCGAAGAAAAACCTGTCGTGATGCTCAAAGATGGTGGTAGCCGGAACACCACTGAGTCAAACCTCGCAGGAGAAGGCCGGAAACGCCTAGGCAGGAGCTTTCATGGCCATTCTGGCATGGTTGAAGCTTTCAAAGGGTCTAAGAGATGAAGAAGCAGGGGAGACGGCTTCATGGTGGCTGGTGGTTGAAGGGATGAGCCTGGGAGTGGCCGGAGATGAAGGCCATCGGAGGAGATGAAGAGCCCAGAAGGCTCTAGAGAGAACTGGGAGCAGAGGGGTCAAGGAGAGAGAGAGAGTGTGAGACGGGAAATGAGAGACGGGGAGGGGGGTAGGTTAGATTAATTATGGTAACTAGTAATCTGGGTCGTTGATCTCGTTTGATAAACGACTCAAATTGAATGGGGATTGGGCCGGGTATAATGGGGTTTAGGTTTGGGTATTTCAATTGGGTTAATGGGTTGGGTAATTGGGTTAATGGGTTGAGTAATAGATTAGGCCAGAAATTAAATAAAAAGTGGCTATGTATTAAATACCCAAAAATAGATAGATAATTAATTAATAAAATAGCCAATAATTATATAGATATGAAATTATGTTTAAATAGGTGAAATTACAGTAATTAGATAATATTAAATGTAAAAATGCATAAGTTTCGAATTAAAATAATACAAGAAGTTCAATTGGGCTATAATTGTAAAATTACTATAATTAAAATTAAATGAGACCCACTTGGCTAATTTGTGAAATAATTGAATCCTAATGGACAAAAAATGATTAAATATATCATACTGAGCCAGAAATCATATTGAAAGTATTTATATCATAATTTATGAATACTTATATAAAGATAAAATGTTAAATAAGCAAAAAAATAATTTAATAAAATAGGAAAAAATACTCATTATTACAAAGAGTAATTTTGAAAGCTTATATGCAAGTTACAAAATAATTTGAGGAAAAATTGGGTATCAACAGCTGCCTCTCTTTACCCGGGAAGGATAGAAGAGTTGTCGGGTAAAGATATGATGGCCACTTTTGACCGAGATAAAACTGCGGGATAGAATTCGGCCGCACCCTGGTTTCTAAGTTGCCTACATATCCCTGGTTTTACAGGAATCAGGCCACATGTAGTTCCAGAATCATCGGCGAAATATACCGGTGACGTCTGGCAAGAACGGACTCAAGGTGCGAAGTAGGGTAAAGTAGGAAGATCTTACAGGGTTGTGTCGAAGAATTGGAGCGGTCCGCTCCTGCCTGGTTGGCTGTTCCGGCCGAGTTACCTACAAATAAAGAACAAGCGTATATTTTGCATAATATAAACATTATGCAAGTTCCCGTCGGACTATAAATGATGTCTTTGGACCATTAAGATGATGTCCTTAGACCATGATGTCCTGGGCCATGAGTCTCTTGGTGTGGGATTCGCATGCTATGAAATGACGTTCTCGGGCCATGAGGATGGTGTCTTCGAACTATGATGCCTTTGAATAATGATATGCAAGTTGAATTTGAGAGATCCGCAGGCTATGAAATGACGTTCTCGGGCCATGAGGATGGTGCCTTCGAACCATGATGCCTTTGAATAATGATATGCAAGTTGAATATGAGAGATCCGCAGGCTATAAAATGATGTTCTCGGGCAATTAGGATAATGCCTCTGAACGATGACGCCTTTGGACAAGTTGGCGATATTCCAGCCCATGAAGAATGTAGTAGTATGATGTTGACAAGACAGAGCTTAGTCTTGCGATTTGCGAAAAGAAAAAGGGACGAGCTTAGCCCGAAAGAAAGCGTAAATAACGTAACGAAAGGTGACTGCTTTGAAAAGGTAGAAAGGAGCTAAGTGTAGTGTAATAAGATGCGGAGAGAGGTAGAATAGAACCTCGGAAGGCACAATGAGAGCCTTATGCAATGCGTGAAGTAAATGCTGATGGAGGTAGAGCTTAACCTCGGAAGGCCGAAAGTTAGCCTTATGCAATGTGAGAATGTAGATAGAGGTAGAGCTTAACCTCGGAAGGCAGACTGATAGCCTTATGCAGATGCGAATGTGGATGGAGGTAGAGCTTAACCTCAGAAGGCAGACTGGTAGCCCTATGCAGATGCGAATACAGCTGGAGGTAGATCTTAACCTCGAAAGATGGAGACAAAGCTTAGTCTCGGAAGGCAGAAAGTAGCCTTATGCAAGAAGTAAATGCAGATGGAGGTAGAGCTTAACCTCATGCAATATGGAGACAGAGCTTAGTCTCGGAAGGCAGAAAGTAGCGTTATGCAAGAAGTAAATGCAGATGGAGGTAGAGCTTAACCTCATGCAATATGGAGACAGAGCTTAGTCTCGGAAGGCAGAAAGTAGCGTTATGCAAGAAGTAAATGCAGATGGAGGTAGAGCTTAACCTCATGCAAGATGGAGACAAAGCTTAGTCTCGGAAGACAGAAAGTAGCCTTATGCAAGAAGTAAATGCAGATGGAGGTAGAGCTTAACCTCATGCAAGATGGAGACAGAGCTTAGTCTCGGAAGGCAGAAAGTAGTCTTATGCAAGAAGTAAATGTAGATGGAGGTATAGCTTAACCTCATGCAAGACGGAGACAGAGCTTAGTCTTGACAGGCAGAAAGTAGCCTCATGCAATGCAGAAAATAAAGTGATAATAAGAGTTCTTAGTTGATGATAAAGTGCGATAATACGACTGTTGTGAATGAAGCATCGTTTGCAATGAGGATAGTAGTAAGTGTTGGCATGTGCAATGAATTCGAGAGTGTATCCTTGAGAAGCATGCGTCTTATAGGGGTAGCGGGATGTCTTGGGCTTTCGCCGTATCTGTGTCTGCAACCAAAGAAAAATCGTGAGTTCTGTAGAGGGATGGGTTAGTCCGTATCCCTGCTGGCTCAGATCGGCCTATCTTCTTGATGATTATGACTTTTTTTGTACCACAGAGGTAGCGTTGCTAAAACAAACTAAATATGCATAGTTTTATAAAATATGATATGACATATAGAAAAGAATAGTTTTCTTTGGATGAACCGACGACCACGACACGATTCAAGACATTGTAACCTCTCTTGCTGCGGAGATTTGAGGGTCCTTCTCAACATTGTTCTCCAGTTTGATGGGTGAAGGCTTCTGGTTGTTACTGGTGCGGTGCTTGGCTGAACTTGCTTTGGAATTTCGAGGTCCCTCCTCGAAATTCTGTCCCAGTTTCCATTCATGGGGGAAATGAAAAATTTATTAAAATATGATCGAACACACAGGGCTGCCTACGTATCCCCTCTTAAATGGGAATCAGGTCAGGCGTAGTTCAGTTTACAACATTGATAGAAGCATAATAATTACACATAGTAGCGCTTGATTGCATCTGAATTGATTGGTTTAGGCAAATTTTCTCCATCCATTTCTGCCATTATGAGTGCTCCTCCTGTTAGTACTTGGTGAACCATGTACGGGCCTTCCCAATTGGGAGAGAATTTCCCTTTTGCTTCGTCTTGATGAGGAAAGATTTTCCTTAACACCAGCTGCCCCGGTGTGAATCGTCTTGGTTTGACTTTCTTGTTGAAGGCTCGAGTCATTATATTCTGATATAGCTGACCATGACAAACCGCGTTCATTCTCTTTCCGTATATGAGGGCCAATTGCTCATAACGGCTTCTTACCCATTCGGCGTCGCTGAGCTTGGCTTCTTGTATAATTCTCAAAGATGGAATTTCAACTTCAGCAGGAATGACGGCTTCTGTACCGTATACCAACATGTAAGGAGTTGCCCCGTTTTATGTGCGAACTGTGGTGCGGTATCCCAGTAAGGCGAATGATAACTTCTCATGCCATTGCTTGTGATTTTCTATCATCTTTCTCAGTATCTTCTTGATGTTGTTGTTGGCAGCCTCAACGACTCCGTTCATTTGAGGTATGTATGCTGTAGAATTTTTGTGCTTAATTTTGAAAGTTTCACACATTACTTTCATCAAATCACTATTGAGATTGGAACCATTATCGGGCATGATTGACTCTGGAATGTCAAACCGACAAACGATGCGGTCGCGGACAAAGTCGGCTACCACTTTCTTAGTAACTGCTTTGTAATATGTTACTTCGACCCATTTGGTGAAATAATAAATGGCAACCATAATGAACCTGTGTCCGTTGGAGTCAGCAGGCTCGATTGGTCCAATAAACATCCATGCCCCAAGCGGCGAACGTCCAAGGTGAGCTTGTTGCATTAAGCTCGCTGGGAGGTACCTTTATCATATCCCCATGTATTTGACATCGATGGCATTTGCGGACATACTGGATGCAGTCTGTTTCCATGGTCATCCAAAAGTAACCAGCCCGAAGTATCATTTTGCTAGAACAAACCCGTTCATATGAGGACCGCATGTACCAGCATGTATTTCCTCCAACAACTTCGTTGCTTCCTTTGCTTCGACACATCTTAGCAAACCCAGATCGGGAGTCCTCCTGCATAGGAATCCTCCGCAGTGAAAGAAGTTGTTTGATAATCTCCGTAGAGTGCGCTTTTGAGTGGCGTTTGCAAGCTCTGGGTACTCTCCCTCTGCCAAGTACCCCTTAATATCATGAAACCAAGGCTTTCCATCTGCTTCTTCTTCAACGTGGGCACAGTAAGCCGGTTGAGTGTGAATCCCCACCGGGATAGGATCAAAGATAATTCTTATCTGGATGCTGGATCATGGATGACAAGGTGGCCAGTGCGTCGACGAACTCATTCTGGATTCTGGGAACATGCCGAAATTCAATCTTTGTGAACCTCCTTCTCAATTCCTGCACACGATGAAGGTATGGAAATATCTTGGAATTCTTGGTCGCCCATTCTCCTTGAACTTGGTGTATTAATAAGTCCGAATCACCAATCACTAATAATTCTTGAACATTCATGTCGATGGCCAAGTTGAGCCCAAGGATGCAGGCCTCAAATTCAGCCATGTTGTTGGTGCAGGGGAACCTGAGTTTGGCGGATACTGGGTAATGCTGACCAGTTTCTGAAATTAAGACTGCTCTAATACCCACGCCTTTGAAATTTGCGGCCCCATCAAAGAACATCCTCTAACCGTCGTAGGACTCTGCAATGTCCTCTCCTAGGAATGATACTTCCTCATCGGGGAAATACATTTTTAAGGGTTCGTATTCTCCGTCCACAGGATTCTCAGGAAGATGATCGGCTAATGCTTGTCCCTTGACTGCCTTCTGAGTTACGTAAATGATGTAGAACTCACTTAACAGGATCTGCCATTTAGCCAATTTTCCAGTGGGCATAGGTTTCTGAAAGATGTACTTTAGCGGATCCATCCTTGATATGAGGTACGTTGTGTAGGCACAGAAATAATGCCTCATCTTTTGTGCGACCCAAGTCAAATCACAACATGTGCGCTCTAATAGAGAATATCGGGCCTCATACGGAGTGAACTTCTTGCTGAGGTAGTAAATTGCTTGCTCTTTCCTCCCTATTTCGTCATGTTGCCCGAGAACGCAACCGAAAGCTCCATCTAATACAGCCAGGTAGAGTAATAGGGGTTTACCCGACTCTAGGGGTACCATGATTGGTGGTGTTAAGAGGTACTCCTTGATTCTGTCGAAGGCTTTTTGACAATCCTCAGTCCATTTTGTGGAAGCATCCTTTCTTAGCATTTTGAAGATTGGTTCACAAATAACGGTAGACTGGGCTATGAACCGGTTGATATAATTGAGCCTTCATAGAAAGCTCATAACATCCCTTTTGTTCTTCGGTGGTGGAAATTCTTGAATGGCTTTGACCTTTGATGGATCTAGCTCTATCCCTCGAGGACTGACAATGAACCCTAGCAGCTTGCCAAATCTTCCATGTGATCAGCAGCTTTCTTTGATTTGATGATGATGTCATCAACATATACCTCGATTTCCTTGTGAATCATGTCATGGAATATAGTAGTCATGGCCCTCATGTAGGTGGCCCCTGCATTCTTCAGACCGAATGGCATCACTTTGTAGCAATACACTCCCCACGGCGTAATGAATGCCGTTTTCTCAGCATCTTCCTCGTCCATCCAAATCTGATGGTAACCAGCAAAACAATCTACAAAGGACTGCAGCTCGTGCTTAGCACAGTTGTCAATTAAGATATGTATGTTCGGTAGGGGGAATTCTTCTTTCGGACTGGCCCGGTTGAGATCCCGGTAGTCGACGCAGACTCTGACGCTTTCCGTCTTTCTTTGGTACCGGCACAATGTTAGCTAACCATGTAGGATATTCGACCACCCGGAGAACCCCGGCGTTGATCTGCTTGATGACCTCTTCTTTGATTTTCAAGCTCATGTCTGGTTTGAACTTCCTGAGTTTTTGCTTCATCTGGTGGGCATGTTGGATTGGTTGGCAGTTTGTGGGCCACAATAGATGTACTGAGGCCAGTCATGTCATCATATGACCAGGCAAATATGTCCTCATACTCCCTTAAAAATTCTGTATATTCCTCATTTTCCGACGGTGATAGATGAATGCTGATGCGTGTTTCTTTTACGTTCTCTACATTTCCCAGGTTGACGACCTCAGTCTCGTCCAAGTTAGACTTAGGTCTATTCTCAAAATTCTCCGCTTCTTTAATAATATCCTCAGGTATATCATCCTCGTCTGACTCGGAATCCATTTGTTGCGTCGCCTCGTTGCAGGTCACAGTCGTCGGTTCATCAAGATAAGTAATAGTAATGTTGTGTAAAATAAAGTAATGGAGAGGAAAACAGTAACAAGTAAATATAGGAAAATATAATATTTATAAAGAAATTGGAAATGTTTTGATAAGTTGAGTAATTGTTTGAACATAGGCGCTCTTTCTTGCAGAAATTAAAAATGCGGACAGGAAGAAAATTCTTTAAATAAATAAACTGTAAATAATGCTTTTTTTGTTAGCCTTGCTACCCCGAGGCTCGGCGGGCTTTGGTTGTTCTGATGGACCAATTCTTGACATATGATGCATGAATCAACCTTTGGGGAGGGGAATAATAAATAAAGAAGACAAAACAAAAAGGTAATTAAGTTAGTGAGGATTATAATGAATATTGCGGTAATTTAAACATGTAATGCCAAGAATGTAAAACGCATCCTAACTTAGGGAACCTCTTTATGCCCGAGGTAGGCCTAACGACAAATTAATTTGGAAAACTTAAATACTAAATGCCTCAATTTATTGATAATAAAATAGACAAATCCAACTTGACTCTAAGAATACGAAAATGTAAAATGACACTAATGGCCAGTGGCCTTATTACATCAAAAGCAAAGTAAAGACAAATCCTATCTATTTGGTCCCAGAAGGACCTTCCCCAGACTCGGCACCTCTACTTGCCTTGATCAACATTCCCATCTCGCGGAGCCCCAGCAGTAAGTAGGTCTTGGCTAGAATTCCCGCTTCAGTTACCTCGGTCTTTTAACAAGTCTCGATCCTTCTAAGGAACTTTTCCTCCAAGTCAACGATGCCTCGTTCCAAGTGTGCTAGCCTCTAGGTAGAATTGATAGCCATGTCCTTCCATTCCTCGATCAGCTTTTTGTTGGCTATATGGATTTTGTGATGATCTTCTTCATAGACACGGAGCCTTTTGCGCAACTAGTTGAACCTAGTTGTTGCCTCGGCTTTCTCGTCTATGACCCTATGTCCTTGAGAGAAACCTAGCTTGATATTTCCTCCCCAGTTATCTTCCAACCATCCCAGATAGTAAGGAGAGAAACCAGCGTGATACCTGTCAGGATCGATAGTATCCTTCTCCAACCAGATCCTGTAGTGCCACAATTGCTGAGCTTGACATTTGTGAGGGCTATTGTCATCTTGGAAGTTCGCCCTGAGATGACTCATTTTCTCGAACCTTGGAACGACTTGTTTCCTCCCTGCCTGCCTCATGACGCGAATCGGGACGTAAGGGTATGTCCCTCTAGAACAACTCGAACATCCATTGGATTTGATCCTCGGTCAGATCTCCCAATAACCCAACCCATCCCTTGGCATTTTCTAGCTGTGCAAACATGTAGGGGATGTAGTTCATATGCTTTGGGTGATGGAAAGCAATATGATCATCCCAAATTCTCCTATGTATGTCTTGATGGAAGTCACCCCTTTGCAGATGCTCGGTGAGCCATAGCTGAAGTAGCAGGTTGCAACCCTCAAAATGTTTCGCCCCTCGTTGACAGTTCTCCAAATCTCGGTATATGTCAGCAATGATCATCGGTACAATACTGAAATCCTGCCCGTCGATCCCTTCCATCAAAGTCTTGGTAACCATGGCCAATCTGGTGTGGATTCTCCCCTTCTTTGTCGAGAAGACCATCAATCCCAAAAGGCAGAATATGAAGACGAATACACGAAGGTGAATGTGTCCTAGAGAGGTGAGGGAGAACTCTTCCTGATATGTGCGGTAAGACTGACTACGGCCATACCTCTCGTACAAATAGTCAAAAGGGATGTACAAGTCTTCTAAGCAGACTAAATCCGGATTCTTCTTGAGTCCCATCATTTTGAGAAAATCCTGGCTTGTTCGATTTTCAGGCATCAATAACCCTTGAGACTCCCAAGGCAAACCAGTTAAACCCCCTATCTCCTCCAGCAGTGGTGTCATCTCATTGTTACCAAATCGAAAAACCGATCGATCACAATCCCAGAATAAGGTGGCAGCCTCTATCATCATGTTATTAGGCTGAATGTCCAAAAGAGAGGGCAAGTTGCCCAGGTGTTTTCTAACTGCTGTTTTGTTGCTTGAATGCAAGTCTTCCAACCAATTCAGAAGTTTTGGGTGGATGTTGGTGACCATGCCGAATCTGGGGACCTCGTGCCTCATCTCTGCAAAATAAACAGGCTAGGCCCTTACCCAGACCGGACTCGACTATTAATATCAATAATTAGCAATGAGCATTTAAGTTCTCCAGATAAATGCATAGAACGTGAAGGCATCCTTTTGGGTTCCAGGGAAACCCAATGGACTTTGGACAAGGATATCTTAAAGCTATTGTGCGGACAACACGTTAGCCTGGCTAGGTTTGACCATGATGCACGCAACATACAATAGAGTAAGGTTTCTATTGGGGTTCTAGACTGGTACCCTTGAGCAGACAACTCAAGGGGGAAGGCACGGAACTGTCGACTGCACCACTGATCGACTAGTTTTACCGCAAATACGCCTTTCCGAATTTAGGGGGTGAGAATATTGGAATAACACAACCACTCATTGTAAGCGTTGCTATAGGATTTGTTTGGCACAAGTGGAATATGAATGTGGAGCATGATATGCAATAATAAGCACTAAAACAGATAGGCATGTATTTTCACGTTTGAGGAAACGGTAAAGAAAGGGAATACAACAGTTATAATGGAAAGTGGTTACAAAGAAAACATGAAGATATGTCAGTTACGTTCAGGTGAAATAAATACTTGTAAAAAGTAAACAGTTAACGGCATATAGCAGGGAATAGGAAAAGGTAAAGCATTTAAATGAAAATTAAAGGTCCAAATTCACAAAGCAAATTGTAATGGTATAAGCCTAGGGAAGATCCCCAGCAGAGTCGCCATGATGTCGCGCCCCCTTTTTCTATCGCACGGGTTAGGTACGGAGAGATCGGGTTTATGACATTCTGGACAACTCCTTAAAGGAAGAGGTTTAAGGAAGAGTCGCCACTTAACGATTTTTATGGTGCGTTAGGCCACCTAGAGTTGATAACTCATGAACTAGTTCGCGTTACCAGAGATTGGGTAAGGGCTTGAAATTATCTCAAGGGGAAGGTATTAGGCACCCCTCAAGATCCACAACTGTGGGTCCCAGCCAATTAGTTTTGTTAATTTGGACGGTGATCAAGTAACAAGTAAGGTTCACATATGAGGGGATTTAAAACAAGTATGAAAATCTTTAAAAGTATTTGAATAACATAAACATTTGAAAAGAATTGTCCTAGGTTTACAGTAATACGGATCACTTCAATGCAATACCCGGTATGTCACACCTCGAGGAGGCGGCTACACGTGGTATTAGCGCACCGGTAATCATATCCGTATTCTACCCTTTCCACCAAGTAAAGGTTATTTAAAGAACGCGTGTTGGTCACGAAAGCTTGTTGCGTGCCATTACCCATCCCATCCTATAAGTCCTGGAGGATGTTTAGGACTACTAATCCTACAAGGCAAGAACTAGGCTGAACCCTTAGGTTTAAAGGACAAAATACTAAGCAACATTCATAACGAGTAAGACTTTACATAAGAAGGAACACATAGGGGCAAATAAAGGCTCATAGATCTCTCCAGAGGTAGACATATAATTGGCACGTCTCAAACACACTTAAAGTATCAATGATAGGAGTTTGAAACAGGAATTTTGGGTAAAACAGTAAATCAAGAAGAATCTGATTTGGAAAACTTAATGAAGGTAGAGGATTTAATTGAGATTGAGTGATTCAAAATAGCTGATTTTCATAAATATAGCAGTTTAAAGGTAATGGTAAAAACTTAGAAGTACAGTGATTAAGGTTTTCAAGAAAACATAGCAGCAAATCATTGGAGTTCATTTCTTGAAGTAAAATAGTGATAAGTGACCAGAATACAGTCGCTAAAGGCAGCAGTAGACTTAGAAATAAGCAGTGATTAAAAGCTTTCAGTGAACATAGATGAAAGTTATTAAAGCATGTTTAAAATGATTTTAAAGGATGAATAAATAAATACAGTGGCTCAACATAGAGTAGTAGTTGTTAGTTTTCAAAGAACTTCAGCAAAAGGAGTAGTAATATGGTATCAAAATATAGTGACTTGAAAGGCATACAAATAAGGAGTCGAAATGGCACGATTTTGAGCCGAATGAGGCATTTTGAAAACCCAGTAGTTTAGACATAATAGTACAAAATCAGTGAGCCCTAGAGGAAGAAAATACGTAATTTCAAGACTGTTTTAAAAGTAAAGCGAGAGCAAAATGACTTCAATGAGGTAAAATAAGAAGGCGAGCATTAGGAAGTAAAATGTTTAAGGGGATTGGTCTGACCTAAATCCAGTTAATTAATCTCAATACGCATTAGGCCTAAAGTTTGCCTAGGCGTCGCCTATATTGCCTAATTATATCAAAGGGTGAACATGCATATTTAAGTCTGATTTTAAGGGGATATATACTTGCAGAAAATGTTTAAAACAAATTAACCATATTTTACGGGATTGTTAGATTAAGCAGGCTAGTTAGACGATTTAAAAACTCAAACGAATGAAAGATCTTAAGCAGCAGGATATCTAATGCAAGTAGGAGTTCTTAAAAACATGGTTTCTAAGATGAAAATGCAGCAAATGACTTTATGACAGTTGATGTTGCTTGTTTATTAACTGATCAGAATCATGAAATGAGTATAATAACATGTTGAAGGTGAAAGTCCTAAAACAAGATTTCTAATATATGAAATGCATGTCCTATGCATGTTATCTAATGCACAAATAAGTAAGTAAGGTCCTATAAGCATGTTTTCTACCCATTTACCTAAGTTAGGCTTGCATAACCCCCATATTCACTATCCAGCCTCAATCATTCGTTTACAAATTATTACAGACCATAATAAATGAATTGCAATAATGAAAAGGAAAATAAGAAGTTATTCTATAGGGATCCTCCAATCAGGTCCAATCTTCCAGACTCACCTCTCTCAATTTCACAACCTTACATCAACCTGGGTGCGGTAAAGCTCCCAAAGGCCTTAGTGAGGGCCCTGGCCAATACCAACACCTAGCAAATGCCCATGGTTAAACAAGTGTAGTTTAGAGTACCCTTACCTCGGTGTCTCAAGGTTCAGAGGGAACTCATGGTCCCTAAGCGATGCAGACACTGAGGGGGTGGAACCTAAAGGTCTAGGAATTGTGTGAAGTGCTAAAAGAGGTTAAGCAAGGGAGTTTTGAAATCACTTATAGACTAATAGAAGAAATAATTTTGAAATATGGAGTAACGGCACTAATCACAACTCAGTAGAGTTCCAAGCAAACAAATACAAACAGGAAAAAGAGTTTAAGGACAAATAAAGATGACAACAGATAATCAATTTTAGTTACAAGTTCATCACCTATTGGAGATACCCTCATGCAAGTAACAAGCATTATACGACTGCTAAGGAGATCACAGAAGAGAGGCTAGACAGTTGATGAATAAGACACACAAATATGCTAGACATGCAAAGAGAAAATAGACAGTAACCACATAGTCAATGATCCCATAGGCCTTAATGAACCACAGAGAAAAGAGAAGGTGTTAAGCTAGAGGAAGAAGAGAAATCATATAAATGGATTAGACATGCTAGTGATATGGCAAGCAATAGAACCACAAATAGAAGCATGCAAGGAACAATAAGAACCTCAAATAGAATTGAAACATGTTGTTTGGAACACTTGTTAATTTAAATTAGAAACATACCAGTTATGCAAGTAAAGAGCAGTAGTAGAGTGTAGCAAATAGCACAGTAGCCTTAGCTTAACAGCCGGCTAGTAGCAAGCAGCAGTAGAGAGTAGCAATAGAGACAAGAGAGACAAAATACAAGAGAGTAGTGTATAGAGAGATTTGAGCCAAATTAGACCTTTTTTTTAATGAAAGAGTAAGAGTATATAGAGCTTGAAAAGCAGTAGTGAAATAAGGTAATAAAATACGGACTTAGCATAGTTATAGAAATAGCACCAAATCAGAATCAATTAGGACCCGAAATCCCTTTAATTAGGGAGTCATAGCTCAATTGGCCCCTCAATGCTAAATAAGGAAAGGGATCAGCTGTAAGACAGATTTTTTCCATAACAGGGGTGGTAAAGTATAAGCTATGCAATTAAGTCCAAGTAAGCAAAGTACGTATAGAAAAAATAGGGCAGAGTTCCTTTCAATTCTGAAAAATTTATTCAAAGAATCAAGCATGGGATTGAAAATCACAGGGAATCAGCAATAACTAAGGAAAGTATCCCATAAGTAAGGAAGTAATTCAAAAATCAGCAAGGAGCTATAAGGAAGCTACACAAAATCACAAACTTAGGGAAGATGTCACAGAATCTAAGGAAATCACACAAAATCAACATAAATAACTATGTGAACCATCAATAACGAGTAGCCAGACCCAATAAGTAACATGTGTTGACAAGATCAGACAAACCCTAAGGACAAATTAGAGCAGGAAGCACAAAACACATAGAACATACATGTTGCCTAAACTGTTCATGAGACAAGCAAACATAACGAACAAGTAAATATATACATTGAAGAGCAAGTCAGAAATTAGGGTTTCGACTAAAGGTTTTAGGATTTTGGCAAAAGAATCAAACAACCAAGTAAAAACTTTGAATAAACAGGCAAACACGGGAAAATCGTAAGATAATACTTTAAAAATCAGGGGTTAAACCGCCTTAAAAGAAGGGTTCCACAACCCTAGTTTTAAAAAGCAAAAAGGAAATCGTTTGCAAAACATCAGGTTTTAAGAAAACATAGGTGAGAATTATCGAGATAAACATAGATCTGTTGCAGATCTTAAAAGAAGTTGAAAGGTCAGGGATTAGGGTTTCAGAGATAGAAACTCATAGATAGTCGAAGAAAAACCTGTCGTGATGCTCAGAGATGGTGGTAGCCGGAACACCACTGAGTCAAACCTCATCGGAGAAGGCCGGAAACGCCTAGGCAGGAGCTTCCATGCCATTCTTCCATGGGTTAAGCTTTCAAAGGGTCTCAGAGATGAAGTAGCAGGGGAGACGACTTCATGGTGGCTGGTGGTCGAAGGGATGAGCCTGGGAGTGGCCGGAGATGAAGGCCATCGGAGGAGATGAAGAGCCTAGAAGGCTCTAGAGAGAACTGGGAGCGCAGGGGTCGAGGAGAGAGAGAGTGTGAGATGGGAAATGAGAGACGGGGAGGGGGGTAGGTTAGATTAATTATGGTAACTAATAATTTGGGTCGTTGATCTCGTTTGATCAACGGCTCAGATAGAATGGGAATTGGGCCGGGTATAATGGGGTTTGGGTTTGGGTATTTCAATTGGGTTAATGGGTTGGGTAATAGATTAGGCCAGAAATTAAATAAAAAGTGGCTATGTATTAAATACCCAAAAATAGATAGATAATTAATTAATAAGATAGGCAATAATTATATAGAAATGAAATTATGTTTAACTAGGTGAAATTACAGTAATTAGATAATATTAAACGTAAAAATGCATAAGTTTCGAATTAAAATAATACAAGATGTTCAATTGGGCTATAATTGTAAAATTACTATAATTAAAATTAATTGAGACTCAATTGGCTAATTTGTGAAATAATTGAATCCTAATGGACAAAAAATGATTAAATATAGCATATTAGCCGGGAAACATATTGAAATTATTTATAACATAATTTATGAATACTTATTTAAAGATAAAATGTTAAATAAACAAAAAATTAATTTAATAAAATATGGAAAAATAGGAAAAAATACTCATTATTACAAATAGTAATTTTGAAAGCTTATATGCAAGTTAAAAAATAATTTGAAGAAAAATTGGGTATCAACACTAATAAAGTTCAATCTCTCCGGTATGTACTTCATCACTCAATTCTTTCTTTAACAAGTTCAATTTTTGTGTGATATTAGTGTAAATAAACACTTACTTTTCTTTCTTATCCATCTCCACTTTACGATTTTTAATTTAGAGTTTTTGTTTTGAATCTTGTGTTTAATTGTGTGCATGCGTGCTGGGTGAGGTTGGTTGAGTGAAGTTTTTTTGTGATTCTTGAACAAAATCTGGGCTAAATCTGTGCTTAAATGTCTTTAAAACGTGTGTGAAAAATCTGTGCCCCTTGTGTGCTTGTGAAAATGTCCAAGAGAAAAGAAAACTGGGCAAAAAATGGACCTTTGCGATCATAAGTTACTGTGCGATCGCACTGTAGTAAAAATTGCGAAGTGAAAAATTGCCTTATGCGATCGCATCACAGGCTACGCGATCGCACAGTGTAGCACTATGAGCAAAAAAAATTGACCTATGCGATCGCAATAGTATGAGCGCGAACGCATTGCCTTACAAAACTAGCAGTAAAAATAGTAGCTTCGTAACTTTTTGTGTTGTTGCTTCGCGGCTCGTTTCTTTGTCCTAGATACATTATAATACAGTGTATAAAGTACATGTTCATGCGTAACATTTGGTCTCAATTTGTAGGTACTTTGTGCACAAAATGGCCTCGGAAAATGTTGAAAATGTGCAAGAAAATGTTCCCACAGCTATGGAAGAAGAGTATTTTGATGCGACGAGATTCACGGCGGCTGAGTGTGAAAGGAATTATGACAGGCTCATGTCAAAGAGCATTGTCAAAGAAAGCGGCAATCATCTAGACAAACTCGATGTTAAGATGTCGGAGTTTTTCTGGAAACTGACCGATAGTGGATGGATATGCTTTGCTCCTGAACCAATCAAGGCGAACTACACAATAGTTCATGAGTTTTATGCCAACGCCATGAAGACTAATTTCCAGGGGGTGTATTCACTTTTGTCAGGGGAAAGCGGGTCGACTTTTGGCCCGAGGTAATAAATGCACACTATGGGCTTCCCAATGCTCACAATGAGATATACAGAGCCAGGGGAAGAGAGAGAGGAACATAGTGGTTAGTGGAAAAGCTTCATGATGGGGTGCAACTGACTTGGGCAAGAATACATAAAGGGGTTGATTCTCACGAGTTCATTGTGGAAGCCAAGGTTTGGATATCCATTATTTGTGCTAGGATTGTGCCAGCTAGACATAAGATTGAGGTGACGCCTGAGAAGGCATTGATGATCGCTGCTATTATGGATGGCTTGCCAGTGAACATAGGCCAGCACATTTTTAGTGAAATTGAGGAAGCATGCAACGGAAGCTCTAGAAGCCTATTCTTCCTCTCATTGATCACTCAGCTGTGTTATGAAGATGAGGTGCTGCCGAACCCAACTGATGTTGAGATGCACCTTGCCGTAGCAATCTATCCATTGCTTCGAAAAGGGCCAAATGGCGGGAAGAAGAAGAAGAGAAGGATATATGTTCTATATCCTTAATTTGGGCAGTTTGATGAATCTGCCAAGGGATCCGGTGGTGCCTCCACAGCTACAGCAGGATTGCATGACCTCATGCACCCCCTTCCTTATGGGCCCCCCACTATGCGCCACATTTCCCATCAGATCAATGGTTTAGATGCTCAGATTCGACAGCTTGTCGCGGGTCTTCCCTCTGGTCCACCTGGTTAGGGCACTTCGACTGGGTCTGGTAAGAAGCCACCGAACTTGGATGATGTAGTGTTGGAGCAAAAACCAATCAAGAACAGATTAGAGGACATGAGCCGGAGACAGGGAAAACTTGAAAAACGACAGATTAAATTCAAGGAGCATGAAAAGAAGAAAATCAAGTTTCTGTCGAAGATGATGCACAAGCTGAGCTCACTCTGTGGCTCACAAGATTCCGAGGATGATGATGATGAGGATTTGGAGCTTAGATTTCCCACCACCTCCAGCTCTGAGTAATGCAGTTTCAGGGAGCACCTCCTTCTTTTTACCTTGTTTTGATTAGTTGTATTGGGGACGATGCAACACTTTAGGTTGGGGGTGGCTCATATTATGTTTGTAAAGCATTCTGTGGAGCATGACATTTTTTTGTGACTTGTGTGGATTGGTTAACATTTCCAGTTTATTAATAATATTTTGTAGGCATTTTCTTGTTGGCTTTTATTTTGGTTCTTAGTTGTTTTTATTTTGGTTTTTATCTTTCATAGTAGTATTTAGCATTTTTGTTTTTGTTTGTTGACTTTTATTTTTCTTGTTATTATTTGTGTTTATTTTTTTATTTTATTTTTTTTGGTTTCATTATAGTAGTATTAATGAAACTCCTTGATTTTTCTTTCTACCATGGTTCTTTTCCAAGGAATTTATTTGTGTTGAACCGGGTGACTTTTTCCTATGATGGATGGCGTGACAACTTTCTTAAGGGAATTAATCTTGTTTAATTTTTTTTAGAAAGTAAATTTTTTGTAGGTAGATAGTTTAGTAGCTAGTTGTGAATAAATTAGTTTTTGGGATGTAATCTTATGCCCATAAGCCAATATGTGACTTGTTTGGTACCAATATGTCACAACCCAAAACCTATGGGTTGTGATGGCGCCGGACACCACTGTCAGGCAAGCCAACCCCTTAATCAGTTGAAATACCTTCCTGTTTAACAATTTCGAAATTGTTGCCTTTATTGCATTTCATAATCAAATAAATAAATCTTTGTAAATTAAACACGACAAGAAATCTATTTAATTCAATAAAGCAAGACTCAAAACATCCCCCGAACCCGGTGACACAAGTACATGAGCAGTTTCTAAGAATTTATACAATTATACAACTCTTGTCCGAGAAATAAATGGGACAAAGGCAATAGATATAACATGTAAGTACACAGAAGGGAGACTCCGGCAACTGTGGAACGCCTCTGGATGAATGCAGCTCGTATAAGTCCCCAAATCGATCATTGTACTATAAAGGTACTCGTGCAACAAAATGCACAGAAAGTGTAGTATGAGTACATATACATATATGTACCCAGTNATACTCACTAAGGTCCAACAGTAATAAAGTAAGCAGGATGTAAGGAAAACTGTAGGCAAGTAACACAAATAGTCAAGTACATCAATATCCGGCAACAAATAACAATCTCAAATCAAACAAGTTTGGTATCCGCCGTGGCGTACGGCCCGCTCCCATATGGTACTCACTCACATCGCTCAATCGTGGCGTACGGCCCGATCCCATCTTTTAAATCTTCACCGTGGCATACGGCCCGATCCCACCCTGTAGTCTCAATCTCTGCCGTGGTGTACGGCCAGATCCCATAATATACTCTCTCATCACTCTGTCGTGGCGTACGGCCCGGTCCCATAATATAATCAATCATCACTCTGTCGTGGCGTACGACCCGATCCCATAATATACTTTCTCATCACTCTGCCGTGGCGTACAGCCCGATCCCATAATATAATCAATCATCACTCTATCGTGGCATACGGGCCGAACCCATAATATAATCAATCATCACTCTGTCGCGGCGTATAGCCCGATCCCATCCCGTGATTCTCTTATCACACTTAAATCAAGCCAAGTATCACAACGTTTA
>ML283940.1:42315-66127 GCA_005239495.1 Nicotiana undulata | reverse complement strand
AAGGCTTTGCTCCATCCTCAAGAATGATCTTGTGCATACAAAATGCGGGGCTTATACCCCGAAATCAGCAAGTGTCCAGCCTATGGCCTTTTTCCTCCTCTTTAGCACTTTGATAGTAGAATCTACCTGCAATTTGGTTAGGCAAGATGAAAGTATAATAGGTAAAGTACGAGAAAGACCCAGAAATTCATACCTGAGGTGTGGTGGAAGTGGCTTCAACTCCAAGGTAGGTGGCTCTTCAATTGAAGGCTTTGTCGGAGGAGTTTTCCGATTCTCCAAATCCAAGGATAATTTTCGAGGACCATATGAATAAGAACCCATGCCTTCTAGATCATTGGTACACTCGATCAAGCCATCCACCACAATATCATCATGGTTCAATAAAGCTGCTTCCACGGGGTCTTCAACATTTATCATTGAGCTTGTTTCATCAATAATGACCTCAGTGACAATGTCCATGAAAGAACACACCTCCGTGCTATTGGGTTGCTTCATTGATTTGCAAACGTGGAAAATGACCTTTTCATCGCTCACCCGGAAGGTGAGCTCACCGGCCTCCACGTCAACTAAGGCCTTCCCCGTTGCAAGAAAGGGCCTTCCCAAGATGATATGAACTTCATAATCCACCTCACAATCCAAGATAACAAAATTCGCGGTCAAAATGAACTTGTCAACCCGCACTAACACATCATCAATGATTCCTAGAGGCCGCTTCATAGATCGATCCTCCATTTGAAGTCACATGGAAGTAGCTCTAGGTTGACCAATTCCCAAGGTTTTGAAGACCAAATATGGCATCAAATTGATGCTAGCTCCCAAGTCGCACAATGCCTTGGCAAAATCCGCGCTACCAATTGTACAAGGAATGGTGAATGCCCCGGGGTATTCAAGCTTGGGTGCCATTGAGTGCACTATTTCACCCACTTGATGAGTCATTTTTATAGTTTCGCACTCCATTGACCTTTTCTTTGTGACCAAGTCCTTCATGAACTTGCCATACCCGGGCATTTGCTCTAGTGCTTCAACCAAAGGAACATTGATGGATAAGATCTTCATCATGTCGATGAATTTCTTGAATTGGTTCTCATTCTTTTGATATGCCAACCGTTGAGGATAGGGATGAGGAGTCCTAGGAAATGGTGCCTTTGCTTTCGACACAACCGGCTCGGGTATGTCAATTACGTGTTCTGTAGACGGGTTCACTTCACTTTGCAATTCGTCCTCATGGTCATGAATATCAATCCTCACATCACTAGTTGTTGGCTCTTCCACCACATGCTCAACCACAATCGGAATTTCATCATTTTGCAAGTCGTCGTCATCACCAGCAACTCTCTTTTGCTTTGAAGAACTAGCCTCACCACCTCGTCCACTTCTTGTAGTCACCGCCATGGCGTGACATGTATTGTTGTTGTTGTTCCCACCCTTGGGGTTCACCATCGTATCACTAGGTAGTGCTCCCTTCGGGCGTGTGTTCAAGGCTTGTGAGATTTGTCCCATTTGAACTTCAAGATTTTGAATGGAGGTGTTATGGGAAGCAAGTCGGGCATCCGAATCCGCATTGTGTTCCATCATTTGTTTGAACATTTGCTCAATTCTACCCATGTCATTACTTGAGGAACCTTGGCCTTGTGATTGATAGGGGGTGGATTTTTGGGTTGTTGATACATCGGGGGCCTTTGAAAGCCCGACCCCCGATTTTCATTTCCACCCCAATTGTTGTTCCCTCTCAAATTGTTGTTGTTGTTGCCTCCCCATTGTTGATTGTTGTTCCCCCAATTGTTTGAGTTGTTACTATTGTTCCAATTGCTTTGCCTTTGATTGTTCCAACTTTGGTTGTTCCCTTGATTGTTCCTTTGTCCTTGAAAATTGTTGGCATACATCACATCCTCATTTTTCTCATCATAGGAATCTTTATGATTATAACCACTAACTCCTTGGTCGCATTGGTCATTGTTGTTTTGCACTTGATTTCCACGAGGCCTTCGCTTGTTTACCAAAAGATTCACCCCCTCCATAGCATGCACTTACTTCGGACCTTGTATTTTTTGAAGTTGTGCCTTAGCAAGTTGATTCATGGTGGTGGTAAGTTCGGAAATTGCTTGCACGTGGTCTTGAAGCTCTTTGTGAAGGTTGATAACACTTGGATCACCCTGAGGCACATTTTCTCTACTCTGCCATGCTGACGAAGTGTCATCCATTTCATCTAAGATGTCACATGCCTCAGTGTAAGTCAGCTTTATAAAGTTTCCTCCCGCAAGTTGGTTGACCACACACTGATTTGTGGTATTGATGCCTCGGTATAAAGTCTGTTGTATCATGGCCTCCGTCATGTCATTATTTGGGCACTCCTTGACCATAGTTCTGTAACGTTCCCAAATCTCATGAAGAGGCTCATTTGGCGCTTGCTTGAAAGCCAATATTTCATCTCTTAATGTCGCCATGTGCCCAGGGGAGAAGAACTTGGCAATGAACTTATCTGCCAATTCATCCTATGTGGAGATAGAATGATTGGGGAGTCGCTCAAGCCAATCCATGGCCTTCCCTCGAAGAGAGAAGGGAAATAGTCTGAGTCTCAAGGCATCCTCCAAGATGTTTGTTTTCTTGCTCCCCCAACATGTGTCTACAAAGCCCTTTAAGTGTTTGTAGGCATTTTGATGGGGATCTCCCGTGAAGTATCCGCGTTGCTCCAAGAGTGTCAACATCACATTCGTGATTTGGAAGTTTCCCGCCCAGATTCTAGGCGGGACAATAACACTTGCATACCCCTCGTTTGGAAGCACCCGAGGAGCAACTCTGGGAGGTGGAGGCGGGGGAGGGTCTGGAATATCATCATTAAGATTGGCATGTCGGCCCCGTCTTGGAGTTGGTACTTGATTCAGTTCATCCTCTCCGTTGTCATATACCTCCTCCCTCGGAATAATGTTGCCTAAAGGATAATCCATAAGTACCTGAATTGATTCAACACACAAGTTAACAAAAGAAGGAAAGAAAAACACTCTACACCACTATTCAAGTATATAGTCAACACCGTTATAACTCCCCGGCAACGGCGCCAAAAAGTTATCGGCTCCCACTTATACCACTAAAGAGTAGCAAGGAAGGGGTGAAAGCAGCTTTTACCCGAGTGGGTCAAGATCGATTTCCACAGGGAGCTATGTATGTTGGAGTCGAGTGTCTAAATGATCTAGTGGCGTTTCATGCTCTTAATTACACTTCTCATAAAGGGGTTTTTGGAATTATGCTATGATTTAGTCTAAATGAAACTATGATCTAGCTAACTAATATCTTTTTGTAGATTTTCTCAGTTGATTAAAGGGACTAGGGTTGTGACTTCCTCCTAGGCGGGAGACTAATAGGGTCTAAAATTGAGAATGACCTTGTGAAATGTGGGTGAATGGCATAACCTCATGCTAAGGTGCTCACTCACTACCTCCCGGTAATGTGAGTGACTTTGCCCCATTTGGCCTTCTCAAGCACAATTGGGTGTTTTCATTGAATCACATGAATTGGCTCAAGTCGGGTGTAGCTATCTCTAGCATCCACCCTTTTATCAGGGCTATCAATCTCTTGAGTTTGCCCCAATACCTTGTTAGCTCAATTACCCAGACTTGGGTCATCTTTCTCAAGAGTGACCCTAGTCATTAAGGCTTGAGATAGTATTTGCAACCACTAAATCTGAGATTTATGCACAAATTAAGCTAAAAACCAAACACCCATACACATAATCATCCTAAAATTGAAAACCCATTAATTACCCACACTAGGGTTGGGTCACAACCCTAGCTTAAAGGTCTAGCTACTCATAATTGAAGAAGAAACTAAAATAGGAGATGAAATTAAGCTCATAAATGTAAAATTCAAGATACAAATTAAAGAACTATTGTGAAAGCTAAGCTAAAATCGCTCAAAATAGTCAAAAATCACTATTCACGTGTTCCCCTTACAGCTGATAACCTAAAAAATGAGAAAAAGTTCTATTTATACTAGGCTAAAAATACTGGACAAAATTGCCCCTACGGAGAATTCGCTCCCAGCGTATTTCTAAGCGCCACGGCGGAATGGCTTCCGCTGCAGCTGAATAATGGTCGCTGCAGCGGTCTTGAACTTTGTAACTCTCTATTTCCTCAAAACCGCGTCCAGCGGAAAAATACCGCTGACCGCGAAAGCTTGGATCCCCACTGCTGCCAACTCTCTGAAGTTTCTCAAATGCGTCCAGCAGATAAATGGATGCTGCAGCGGTAGGTGAACCGCTGCAACGGAAAAATAGTGCGGACGGCGCTTTGCATAACCTCAAAAACACCTCTCTAAAGTTTGACAAGCGGGGCAGCGGACAGAAATCCGCTACAGCGAAGTGACAAACGCTGCAGCGGAAAAGTGAGTGTTGCAGCGTTTCTGCTGGATTCAGAGACTTTGCAAGTTTTGCTCCTTTTAAGATCTTTTTGGATCAATATTTACAAATCAACTCAATTCCTGCAATTCAAACAAATTGCATCAAAATGTGGGAGTGTTGTAGTCAAATTGGCCTAAAACCCTAAGAAAATGGGAGTAAATAGTAGTACAAATCACTAGTTATCAGTAATCTTTTCTCAAATGTTTATCATCTCTCCCCCTCATGTTAGAAAAACTAACTTGCTTCCTCAACTTTGGGAACTCATCTTTGTGCGTTAGGGTGTTCATCAAAATATAAACCGCACGTCAATGATAATAAGATGGAATTATTTGGTTCCTGACCCTGAACCACTTGTGAGGGCAGAATGTAATATACTTTCGTGTATAACGTATATCAAACTGATATAGATAACTTTGTTCTCATAAACAATAGTTTAGCTATTAAGTGGAGGCACTTAATAAATCATTTTGCTAAACCAATTGTGATGTAACCAACTTATCAAGATGAACTATCTTGAATAGAAAATTTGAAAAGTATGCTCTAAATTAAATTATTGAGCAAGTTACCTCACAAACACCAGGTTGTGGGTTAATAATAATCGAACATTTAACCATCTCATAGATGCATCTTATGTGGTATACATGGCAAGTGAATCGACTCATATTCACCTTTGATAAATTCCAGAATTCAAAGGATTAAATCCCAAATTTTAGTTGGTATAATAATCGCGAGAACAAGCAAAATAAGAGAATTCGTAAAGAACTTTCTTGTTCTTTAACGTTTATCCATGTGAATTCTCTTTTATTTTTGCACATCATACTTAAATTAACATGGCTAAAATCAATTATGCAAATTGAATAAATTATCAATATTGATAAAGTTCAGGTTTACACCATGACGTGTGCAATTATCAATAAACTCCAAGTTTATTATGATATGGGTTTTATATCAATAAACATCCACTTTATTGTGGTATTCTTGTATTTGTGTAGTACAAACTGGATAATAAAGCGGGTAACCTTTCACGTACATATTACCCCGCTACAAGTTGTAGTAATAGAAGATATTAAATATTTCCTTTATTTATAGTCTCAATATAACCAACCGCTTTCGCGAATACTTTAGAGACTCAATAAGTTTCTTTGAGACTTACTACAACACAATAAATTGACATGATAGTCAATTAAATTTCTCCAAAATAGTAATAATTGGCTTTTCGAGAGCTCTCAATTAATTTTTTACTACCACATATTCATCAATATCTATATGGTGAATAAACTTTTAAGGAGAAAGTTATACCATTATGGTCATGGTCAAAATTATATGCAAGATCTATTTTTGCATTACCGTTGTCTTTCAATAATCACACTGCCAAAATATTTGGCATACTCGCAATAGGTACATGATCAATGACCATTCATGCCATAATAATGACATTATTTTCTTATTTCCTCTCAAACCTCATTCTAGAGGTGAGTGTGGTATATTAAATACCACTAGCACGTTCATATTCTTCCAAGAATGAATATGTATTCATAAATCAGATGTTGTCACATTCACAACATGAATAGACCAAAATCATCTATATGTGTTTATAAAATCCCATGTCAAATCGATAACAAATATTACTTTCACAAAGTGACTGATTATTTTGAGAATCCTTATTATTCCCATTATAACAATGATGGCGATTATAATTTCGTCTATTGCCACGTCCACATCCATTGATACCTTCACGGTAATAATTTTGTCTTCTTTCAGACTTAATACATATTGCTATCACATTCTCTTAAGGGGAATGAGAATGAAGAAAATTCAATGGGACGTGTTTTCACTTCTTTGTGCTCATAGTCATACATGAATTTGATCACGGCAGGACATAGAAATTTTATCAATTCGGGTGGTTATAATTTCTTGCAAACTCTATAAGAGTTATAATCAAAGTTTATTGTTTTTGCTTGCATTTAAAACCAAATCATAGAATTTCAAGAATTTAAAACAGAAAAATAGAGTAAAATACTTACCTCAACTCCAGAATTTATTCCTGAGGGAAGTTCATGGAACAATTGACAACTATTATGCTCAATCCCAAAGCTTATACTCAATTGGTTAGAGTCTCGTGCTGATAACGTGTTATAAAACAATAAAAGAAGAAGAACAATATTGCAGAGAAAGAGAGAGAGGAAATTCTTATTGAATTTTGGGATGAATTACAATGGAATAGGACTCCTCTATTTATAGGGAAAGAGTGACTTAGCTACCAAGTAAAATTCCTAAGATCTCTCTAAAATATAAACATTCACCTCAAATAAAATTCTATTTATAACATTTCTCAATTATTAAGAAGATGCGATTTTTGAAAAGGTTAACAAGAATAATATATAGAATGCCAGAATAATATCACTCCAATGGAGGTATTTCAGTGACAAAAAAATTACAATTAGTGATAATATTACTCAATTTGAATTTTAGTGGTTTATTAATTTGATTTGGATGATTAGTGCCAAACTTTTTATTTACAAAAGAGAAATATAAGAAACTGTGGTCAGTTTGTAGTGCATTACAGTTAGAGGTATTCATAAAAACTCGAAAAATCAAATCAAATCGAAAATCGAATCAAACCGATCAAAAAAATCGATACTTTTTAGATTTGTTTTGGTTTGATTTTGGTTTAAATTTAAAAACCAATCAAATTTGGTTTGGTTATAGTTTTAATCAAAAAACCGAAAAAATCGAACCAAACTGACTATAAAAGTAACTATTTAAATTTATTATTACACCTATATATATATGTATATTTTAATATAAAGTTTCTAAATTTTATGGTACATATTAGTCATTTATATTTTTAGTCTAGTTCTTTGTTATTATAATAATTTATTTCTTTGCCTTCTAGTTTGATTAGTAGTTTTCTTTTGCTAAGTACAAGAATTTATTTTCATGTTAAAATTAATCGATTTTTAATTGAGTACTTAAATTATTCATTACTATATGAGTCAATTATCATCAATATATCTTGGTAAATGTTAGATTTCTCAAAGAGAAATTGATTTGATAGTGTTACGTTGAAAATGTTGTTGTCAGAATATGCGTTTGGTAGTGTATGACTCATATTTAAGAAAAAATCGATAAATAACCGAAAAAATGGAAAAACCGACAAAACCAAATCAATAAAAAAACGTCTTAATTGGTTTGGATTGATTCCAATATTTAAAAAATCGACTTACTTGGTTTGGTTTGGTTTCTTTTTAGAGAAAAATCGCCCCGAACTGTGAACACCCCTTATTACAATATTACATTCCTTCGGTTGGGTTGGTTGGGCCGGGTTTGCACCATTCGGGTCAGTCTATCGTTATGCAACGACCCGTCGGGTCACTGTCCCCCAGAGACTGACCGGCGACCACTTTACTTTTTACTCTTTTACAGTTTTTCTCTCTCTACCCTCCGTTTCGATTTAATTTCTCTCCTTTCCACCTCCGCTCCGACAACCACCATCATTCGACACCGTCCTCCGCTCCATCAGAAAACTGACTGAGATCGGCGAATCTCTGAGTTTGTAGCTGCATTCGACCTGACAGTAACGGAGCAAGGAGAAAATGAGCACAGTACCGAAAGAGACGATAGAAGTGATAGCACAAAGTATAGGTGTAAGCAATTTATCACCAGATGTATTGCCTGCTCTCGCCGCCGATGTCGAATACCGTATTCGAGAGATTATGCAGGTACTTACCTCATTTTACACACACACAGTGTGTGTATAAACACACAAAACACACACTCTTATTGGGGAAAAGCTAAAATTTGGATAATTTGCTCTTAGAAACTACTATTGGAGCATAAGCGTGGTCAAATTTTGACTTTTGAAGTTATCGCGCATGTAAAAGTTTACACACACTCAAGCACACAGTGTGTGTGTGTATATACACACAATAACACACTTGGAAAAAGCTAAATTATGAATAGTTAGATCTTTGAGATCACTTTTGAAGTTATGGAGCATGTAATTTGCGTAAAATTTTGTTTGATAATTTAGGAAGCTATTAAATGTATGCGTCATTCGAAGAGAACGACCTTATCTACTGATGATGTGGATGCTGCACTCAGCGTGAGAGGCGTAGAGGTACCTCTTCTGTTTTTATACCAGCCAATTTGTGTATTAGTATATGTATTAATAGAGGCGTATCTACACTTAACCTATGGGTTCACGGGAACTCAGTGACTTTGACTCAGACTGTATGTATTAAGAAATCCACTAAGTATCCACAAAAATTTGATTGTGAATGCATAAACATCAAATTTTGGCTCTGTTTAATATATAGGTTATAGCTGATCAATCTAGTTTGACGTTGTGGTTTAATTGATTGTTCTTTAATGTATCTGTTGCCTTGAACAGCCAATATATGGTTTAGCTTCAGGAGACCCGCTAAGGTTCAGAAGAGCGGCTGGACACAAGGATTTGTTCTACATTGAAGAGAAGGATGTAGAGTTCAAAGATGTAAAGAACTTTGATATTGGAGGTTTCAGTACCAATCTTAGTTTGTGAATTTATTGAAGTGATGCTCATAGTATAAGTTGATGTGTTTTCTGGTCTAGGTGATCGAAGCTCCTTTGCCTAAAGCACCGTTAGACTCTGCTGTTGTTGCCCATTGGTTAGCTATAGATGGAGTACAGCCTGCTATTCCTGAAAACCCTCCGCCTGAAGGTCCGTATTTTGTAACAATCCTAGCTGCAGTTAGTTTGTCCTGATGTTTTAACATTTGTTTCACTTTAGTCATAGGAAAACAAGTTTGTCATGCGTATTGTTCTTTTCCTACTGATTCTTATGTCTATTCTGCCTCCTGGTTTGAAATTTTTTTCTTTCCCCCGTGACTGCTAAGAAATGAGGTATTAAGTACTAGTTAAAATTTGTATCTAATGCTATTTTAATATGCCAAAGAGTCAGGCTAAGTTATTAATTTGTCGCAGCCTTTGCTATGCCCTCTGATAATAGAAAGACCGAGTATAAGGAGGAAGGAGTTCCTGTTGATATTAAAGTACCTGTTAAGCATGTTCTATCCCGTGAGCTCCAGGTATAACTGTACCAAAATGTTTGTATCCTTTTTGACCATCCAAAAAGATTCAATCCTTATGCCTTGGTTTGTTTTTTTTTTTTTGGCAGCTCTATTATGACAAAGTTACAGAGCTTACTATGAATAGATCGAGTCCTCTTCTCTTTAAAGAAGCTCTAGCAAGCTTAGCAACGGACTCAGGGATTCATCCTTTAGTTCCTTACTTTACATATTTTGTTGCTGATGAGGTAATTGTAAGCTAATTTAAGCCCAGTTCATAACATTAGTGGGTGATGGACAATGATCTAATGATAGTTTGTTACATGTCAGGTTGCTCGGAAATTGAACAATTTTCCTCTCCTTTTCTCTTTGATGCGGCTAGTCTGGAGCCTTCTCCAGAATACACAAATACATATGGAACCATATGTGAGTCTATTGCTGATATCTTGGTTGCCACATCTTACTTGAAAAGCACGTTTAGGATAATGTATGGAATGCTGTGTTGATGATTGGACTCGTTAAACTTTAACGTTTATGAAAATGGTTTAAAAATGACACGGAAAAGGGAAGTACATGCCCGTTGAGGAAAGAGATAGAGTTTAATTGCACTAATTAAAGATTCTCAAAAAAAGGTGCATTAATTTATTTCTTTAGTTTGAATAAGCTTTTATAATTTACTTTGTTCATTAGGGTAGTGTTGTATACATAATGGAAAACTAGGCTTTGGCCTCAGCCATGCATCTTTGATTCGTGGGGTATCTAGTTATGTCGTGGTTGATCTGATGATTTCTCTTATATGTCACTTTTTATTCTTAATTTATGTATTTTGGCGAATTCATCTCCAGCTGCACCAGTTGATGCCTTCAATATTGACATGCCTTGTTGCAAAAAGGTTGGGAAACAGAATTTCTGACAATCATTGGGAACTTAGGGACTTCTCAGCAAAGTTGGTTGCTTTAATATGCAAGAGGTAAGGATCACTAAGTTCTCACATTTAGAAGCTACAGGAAGTATACATCTGCATGGTTGGCTGTTGCTTCTATGTTGATTCGCCCATTTGACTTTTCGAAATCAAGCTATTATCTCTAACTGGATTCGCTCGCCTTTGTTTTCCCTTTTACTTTTTGCCACCCCCAATGAGAAGGGGATTGTTAATGGCTGCTAGTGCATGTATCTGTATAGTTGTTGGCAATTGCAACACTATACTTCTGTTTCGTGCTTCATAGACTGTATTTAGCTAATGTTTCAGTTCTTTAATATTGGTTATCTTTCCATATTTATCAACTGGTGCTGTATTATTCACAAGTGAAAGTTGTGCAGATATGGTCATATGTACCACAATCTCCAGCCACGTGTCACCAGGACTTTGCTGCATGCTTTTCTGGATCCAACTAAGGCGCTGCCTCAACATTATGGAGCAATACAAGGGCTAGCAGCTCTTGGACCTGGTGTGGTATCTCCTTGTTCTCTCTGTACTTTCTTTCCTTCTAAATTTTGACGTGTAAGCAATTGGTGATATATTTTAAATTTGTAGGTTCGCCTACTTGTGCTGCCAAATCTTGAGGCTTATTTGCAATTGCTGGAGTCTGAAATGCAGCTTGAGAAGCAAAAAAATGAAATGAAGAGGCTTGAAGCTTGGCGTGTATATGGAGCCTTGATGGTTAGTTGTCTTGAATGGTTAATGAGTTATACCTCATATTTTGTCCAATTATTTCTATGTGATACTGAACATAGCTAAATGTCTTTTCTAACTTTTATTGTTAGATACTTTGGCATTGCTGCAATTAACTCTTCTAATTATGTACAGTGTGCTGCTGGTTTATGCATCTATGAGCGCTTCAAGTTGCTTCCTGCTTCATTATCTCCATCTACTCGCACATTCCTGAAGAGTAAATGGAAAGTCTCAACTACATTGTCGAGTACGTCCTTCTCTTAGTTTTACTTATTCCATTCTTCCCCAAAGAGGAATCTATAACGACGACTCTGTAACCACAAATTTTAGTTCTTCTTCCTTCTTGTGATGTTTTGCGTAATGCTGTCTGTTAAATATGCTCTGCCTCTTGGAGTGTCAATTAGAAATGGTTCCAAGATAGATATGATCAGTATGACAGGTTTCTTCAATTATTCTCAAAATGTGGAGAAATTTCATGCTAAATGTTGGAGGCCAACTCCTCTCACATTGCCAGTGGATACTGATCTATTAGGAACTCATGAATCCGTCATATATCTTGAAATACTTACTCCTGAAGTGATATAACTAGTTACCTCTAAAGTCCCTACAAAGTACAACCTGTCCTGCTAGTTCTGTGTGGTCTGTCATTTGAATTCAAAGTTGAAAATCCTCTTTTGTGGATGTCTTCTTTGTCCAAGTGCTTTTACTTTAATGTCTCCTGAAATGTTTTATCTCTTCATCTTTGAATGTTAATGCACTTCTATCGTTATCTCTTCTTGATTTTGTCTAGACATTCACTTACAAAATAACATTGTGTAGACAAACGCAAAGCAAGCCTAGATAACATGATGACGCAGCCTCCACCCAAGAAATTAATGACAGACGGTCCAACAGGTTCAATGACAACAAATTCTTTGCCAGTAAGCACGCAAGGACCAGCTGGTCGATACGCTGCAACCATGGGAGCCACAGAAACTGGTCTATCATCGGCGCCACAAGGTTTGCACAACGAGAATATGCCGAGAAGCAGCAGCAGAAGGGAGATGGCTGGTGTGCAAGGTCAAAAAACGTCGGCTACTCTTGATCAGGCCTGGAAGGAAGATTTGGATGTCGCGCGTTTGTTGCCATCTCTGTTCGAATGTTTTGGTGAAAGGATGTTTCCATTTACCCCTTCACCCGAGTGGTCTTTATTTCTGTGATCCATTGGAATGGGAAGGTGGCACGCAACAGTCAACGCCAACTGCTGAATGTTCACCTTTACGGGTAGTACATTTTGTGTTGATGTAATATGTGCTTTTATTTTGTATAATAGACATAGTAAAATAAAAAAGTGATCATCTGATCTTTGTATATTTCTCGAGTTTCCCCTCTTTTTTGCGAATTGTATGTCCAATATTACTTGTGATCTCTTCTAACACATTGCTGTTGACAAATTTTGATATTCAAGAATATTTATTATCTAGTACTAACAAGGAAAATAACCCCAAAATGGCTAAAAGGTCAAAACATTAGTTTTGATTTGGTATTGAGATAATAGTGATGCGAATAGAAAATACAAAGATCTACTGTGTTTTAATCATATGAGAACCGTAATATACAATGAGATATGTAAAATATGACACTAATAAAACACAGAAGATCTTTGTACGGTATGTTTCTCTATTTAAATCGTAAAAGAGTGATCTTTCCTCTAATGAGTCTAATCTTTTAGCTGTAAATTTTTTTCGACTCAATTATGCCACGACAGGACGAGCATTTCTTGTGATGCCTCAACTCTCTATCCATTTTTTAATTTCCCATAAATCAATATTCCCGCTGAAAAAGAAAACTACTCTCTCCGGTCCACAATAATGACCAATTTGCCGTGGGAACATCCATTAAGAAAATACAAAATTCTAGACAAAAATAATTAGTTTGACTAAACAACCCTTAGTTAAATGTTGCGGCATGGTTAATGAGAGGAGTAGAAAACTTTTTAGGAATACGTACATAAGGGTAACTTTTGAAAAACAAATTGAATTTTTTCTTGACTATATCTTATTTTGGACCAAAATAAAAAGGTAAATTGATCACTTATTGTGTAGCTTACTCTGACACCATTTCACGATTGAAATCGGATTACGTGAGGTTAAAAAGCTCTTTAACATCCTGATGCTATTATTTGGATAGCCAAATGCCAAGAATTGCGAAACATTCACAATAATCCGAAATATTCAAGTACTTGGAAGCCTTGGCACCTGCACCATAAATATTAAACAGGTGGAAAGAAAAAACGCCACAGGCTCGTGGTCATCCCAAATCCAACTTTGATAAACTGAGCAAGGCAACACTAGTTAGAAGAGAGATGGTCAAGTGGAGGAGCAAAAGGATATACAACAAAAGTTTCAATCCCCTAGAGAAGATTCAAGGAGCATAGTTGCCTGTGCATTTCTAGCTTTTTCTTTATACAAAATAAGCAAAAAGTTTGATAGGATGGAACAAGCAGACACTAGGAAGAGAACCAAGACGAACATAAATAGGAAAATCTTCAACACTCCGCAAAGGCATTCTGCTGAAAAATAATTCCAACCAGCCAATGCCTACTCGTTAAGCCACCCTGACGAGTTTTGCTGTGAAAAGGGGTAGTAAGGCCTTGGAGCAAAACCCGATGAGCTACCTGGAAACCCAGGTCGAGCAACTCCACCACCGTAGATGCCACTTCTGCCTTCAGATCCCATGCTATTCATCCTACCGGAATACAACTCATCATGTGGAGCATACTGTGGCATCGCAGGAGTATTAATCCTCCCATAGGTTGGTTCAGTTGCTGGACTCAACCGCCCATAGGGGGGATAACCAGTGCTGGCACCCGCTGCATAGTTGCTTCTGGGACTCGAAAACTCATTACCCAGCTGCCCGTAAAGGTTACCCTGAGGCCGTACATCTAACTCCCTTCCATATACCCCCCCATTCATGTGACTGGGGTATGGTCTATAACAAGGCATATCTGCACGCTCTCTCTGGTAACCCACAAACCGTTCATCTGAGGCCCTACACGCATACTCAGGACCAGGACTAGCAGACTGAGGATATTGGTGATTTAAAGTCGAATAAGGCTCTTGCATCGGCAAGCTGTTCCTTCTTGCCATGTCACCATCCAGATGTGCCCCGTGCCCCACATACTCAGGACCAGGACTAGCAGACTGAGGATATTGGTGAGTCAAACTTGAATAAGGCTCCTCCTTTAGCAAGCTGGACCTTCTTCCCATATCACTGTCCTGATGTACCCCATACCCTGTCTCTTGCTCTGTTTGTAATGCAGAAGCACTCTGGCCAGCAAATCGTTCATAGTGTTCCTTCTCTTCTGCCTTACAAGATGAAACCGCGTGCTGATCAGCTGACTTATGATTGGTCACGCTGGGGGAGGAATGTCGAGACAGAGATCTCTTCCCAACAGATATCTCCTCTGTTGATTTTTCCACCAAATCTCTTGGACGTTTCGCTTTGGACTGGTCCTGTCTTGACTTCTCATCCAAATCTTTTTGATATTTGCTTTTATCCCAACTCTCTTTCATCGACTTCTCGCCAAATTTGTTCTTGCTTTTATCCTGATTCCCTTTCATTGACTTCTCAACAGATCTGTTCTTCGCATGGCCCAGGTTATCACCACCTCCTTTGCCGCTGTTATTCTGTAATCTCTCCCTGTATTCTTGGTGCTGATGACGCTTCTTATCCTCGAAATCAATATCATCACCGATCCTCGTCGACTCAACATCATCACCGTGTTTCACTGAACGAGGGACAGGTGTGTGGGAGCAACTTTCTTCTAATTTATCTTGTATCTTGGACGGGTGGCCATACTGTTGAGCAATTGCTTTATGTTCAGCTGTCCAATCAGGGCGACTCCAAAGATAAAGTGGTGGTGCACTCACATTCCAGTCCTCCATTTGTTTGTTATTTGCATCAACAGATCCAGGCAAATAGAATGACTGGAAAAGAATAAGGACGAGCCACCAGACAGTTTACTTGTTTATATTCACAAATCACAATACCAATACATGTTCATTCTTAATACCAATCACAAGAACGGTGAGAAACAGTTTACCTTCCCACTAAGCAACACATCATCCTCCCAAATTAGATCATATGGATACCCTTTTTTTACATCTAACCTGATTCCAATACAAAAAATTAATTAAAATCGGAAAGAGAAAGGCAAAAGAAGTTCACACAAATAACAGAGATGCAAAATACCGTTCTGTCTCTTTTGGTACAATAAGGATAAGAAGCTTTGGCTTAAACCGAAGTGCTTTATCAATAAATTTGTTAGCAAGAGCAGCATTGACCCCAAAAGGAGGGTTCAGCCCCATGATCTATACCAAGGGATAAAAAAATGTAAGTCCACGCAATGTGGTGAAAACCAATGAATTTTGGTGCCTGGCATCAGTGAATGTTGTGCTCTAAAAAAAAGTATTTCCTACCAACTTCGATCCTGCTGGCAACTCATCAGGCCCTACTTTCATCCAATCCCTCTTTTCAAAACTAAAATCATTCTGCAGGAAGGATAAAGAACGCCAATAAGTAATGTAATGTGCCAAAACAATGCATATAGACAGTCACTTGTCAAAGCATCAACGTCTATCAATTTCTTAAAGCACTCTCCTCCATGCTAAAAAGATTCCGACCTACGTGTTTGTATAACTTCCACCAGAAATAAGCACATACTAAACAAGGAAAAACATTCACCTTTGGCTTGAATAAATCATAATTCTTATATGAGCAATCCTTCCCCATCTCATCCAGCTTTTTTTTCATGAGGCAGCTGAAATCATTGGAACCGCAACAGAAATCCACAATCTGCTCAACAAACAACAAAAACTTTAAATCCATTGCCTGCTAAAACAAAGAAGGTTCCCTGAGCTTGGAAGCTTTAGAAATATCATAAATAACATGATCCTGATTCCTGGCAGATATATAAGTCAAATGTAATTAGAGTTCAACGAATCATTTTCCGAAGTATAACAGAGGCAGACACAGATGATTGTGTTTCTAAACAAGTGAGGTTTCTCATGGATGATGAAAAGAAAAAGGTTTCTCATGGATCACATTAAATGCATGAATAAGGGTCTACATAAATCCAATCCAGATTTCACACTACGTCACATGTTATCCAAATTGTGCATGGATGTTGCCTTAACTTCTCTATAAAGGAGGAACCACACATAAAATCAAATGACAACAACATACCCAGTGTGATCCCACAAGCGGGGTCTAGGGAGAGGAATATAGGCAGATCTCACCCTTACCTTGTGTGAGGTGGAGAGGTTGTTTCCAATAGACCCTTGGCTCAAGAAAAGCATTTTCAAAACAAGTGAAAAATACAAAGAGTAAAAAATATTAAGATGAAAATACTAAAGGAATAAACATAATGACAGACAAAATGGTAATGATACTAAAGTAGAAGAAACAAAAGTAGTAATACAATTGAATAATAAGATAATGATAGAATAATAATAATAATAATAATAATAATAATAATAATAACAATAATAACAACAACAATAATGATACAGAGAAGAGGGAGTAGATAAAGTGCTCTAAACTAGAATCATACTCTCCCACCGAAAAAAGAGAAATTGCTCGATTACCTACTAATCTTCTACCCTAATCCTCGACCTCCATGCTCTCCTATCTAGAGTCATGTTCTCGATGAGCTGAAGAGGTGTCATCTCCTGTCTAATCACCTTTCCCCAATCTTTCTTGGCCTACCTCTACCTCTCCTTAGACTTGTCACTGCAACCTCTCGCACCTCCTTACTGTGCAAGTCAACATATTAGAATATCAGACTTATGTGGCATTCCCGACTTGAAAAGGGTTGGTAGGCCCAAGCTTTCTTTCGATTACGTCTGCTCCCGATTATGTTATTCCGTTAGCCTTAGTTAGTCGTTTAGTCAAAGCCGTACATATGCCCCTTTCGAATCGTTCTATCATTCGAAGTAGGAGCTGGGTAGATGAGATCTACAGATCTACGGATCTGGATAGAGTCTCGCTCAAAGAGGAAGAGTACGCGCGGCTTACATAGTTGATCAGGCATTACTCAATAGAGGTGCAAGGCTGACAGAAGTACCGAAACAACCACAATATGCGCCACTGCTAATTGCACCTCCTTACTGGGGCATCTGTGCTCCTCCTCTTCACTCAGACTCGCTTCCTGCATCTTCTCCACTACTTCATTATTAATCTTATCTCTCCTAGTATGCCCACACATCCATCTAAGCATCATCATTTCCGCTACTTCCACCCCATACATAAAATCAAACATAATAGCAAAAATTCAATCATGCCATTTCCAAATGAGCAAGCCTAACTCTAGCCATATTATGTTCATGCCAAAATAAAAGATCTCCTCTTGCACACAATCCGAAGTACACCGAGAAGCAGGTGAGTATTCCTACTTTCAGTTACATCAAATTTCCCAAACATAATGGTTAACTCGAACTGCACTTTTTGTCACTCAAATAGAAGAATAGGTTGAACAAACTTTTAATCCCCAGGGAGTCTTTAAATTTGACCATAGTGCATTTAAACACTATAAGTTACAAGCAATTGAAAACAAGATTCGCTCTAACTTGATCAAATACATCATATCAATAGCTTTGCGTTGAATAATCTCAATACTACCACCATAAATGCCAATATCCGTTTCAGATTTTGGGATGACATTGTGTCTTTGCCCCCAAAAAATAAAAGGATCCACAGAGACTATTTCATAAGAACTTCAAGAAGAGTGAATTGAATTAGCCGCGGGTGACTGAACTGCAGGCTATTCCTTACATCTAAGAAAATAGAAGAAAGGTATGTAAAAAACAGTTGACTAATCGGTCCATGTACCTCACTTTCCTGTCACTTGCCTATAAGATACTTTGGACAGATTTCAAAGGTAACTTTTAACTAATCCACGCTAAAGGCGGGCGATACCATAAGAAAAGAGTGACATAAGCCAATAAAGGGCAACAGGAGCCCCAAATAAGCATCAGAAGGATAATCTTTTTCTCTCTTGTCTTTTGACCCCAGCCAAGTGGGGAAAGCCACTTCACCGCTAAAAATTGCCCCAAAGAAGATCATAATAGTAACACCTATCTAACAGATGAATTGAACGCAGATAATATATTACAGGAACTTGAGACACTTCTAACCGTGTGTGATGTCATTCTATACAAAAAAACAACTACGCCCTCAATCCCAAACAAATTGGGGTCGGCTATATGAATCCTCACTTCTTTCTTTAAGCTTAATTCATATCATCATCATACCAAATAAAATATTCCCCTATAAAAATGTTATTATAGCAGAATACCAATGAATAAAGTTGGAGGATTATAACCAATCTACACGACAGAAAAAATAGGATCCATCTGCTCTTTATCTCACAGTTTTTTTGTGAGAAATATATATATATATATATAATTGTTGTACTCAGGTTGGTAACTAGATTTCCACTCATAAAGCGTAAGGCCAGTACAGACTCCTACCATATCACCTTCTCGAACATACCAATGAAGCATATCGACAATCTGCACAATAGAAGCATACTATTAGTTCAGTAAAATATGGAATGTACAGACACTGTGCGGATTAGACATGAAATAAGATTCTGTGAAAAATTATAATAGAGTACGGTCAAGGGAAAATCACTGCTCAAATAATCCAGCCAGAAGGTGCAGAAGTGGTACAAACCTAGAAAGGGTAATTTTTACATTTTTCTTTTCCCCTTTTTTCTTCTTGTCAGCTTTTGCGAGAGGTGAGAAGCAGATAAAACCCATTATATAATCCACTGCTATTCCAAATAAAATAGAAGGAAGATGCATTCAAAAATGGCTGCAAATACCAAAGCAGTGATGACACTCCACGATCTAATGATTAGACATGTGATACAATGCACTAAAAGAATATCATAGATCATGGTCAAAGAGAGATCGCTGCTCAAAATGATCCAGCCAGAAAGCTCAAAATGATTCATCCTTTTTCACTTTTGGGAGAGGTGGAAAGGATATCAAATTCCTTATATAATCCACAGCTCGTTCACATAAAATAGAAGGGAAAAAATGATGCCCTAAACTTTGGTTGCATATTCCAGGATGGTGATGACTTAAGCTCCCCCAAAGACAAACAGACAGCACTTGCAATGATTCTTCCAGAGATAAAAGACACACAAATCTGCTGTATCCAGGAGTTCCTCTTTCCACAAAGTAGAAAGATAAAAGTGAGAACACCAATGACTAATGCTGGATAAGGCAATTTAAACATCCCTGTGTAAACCTAATTTATTTAAGAGAAGTAATATACCATCCCCCCCTCCCCCCCCAAAAAAAAAATACAGAGCTGAATGAGCAGCAATATCGATATGGTACAAAACTCTCACAGAATAATCATCAACTGATAATGCCCTAACAAGCACGTATGGCAATCAAGTACAATTACTCCAAGGAACAACCACTGCTTCTCTGCCTTAAGGCATGAAAATTTTAAAACAATAAATAAGAAAACGGAAATGGAGCCACCGAGCAACATTAAATGGAGATAAGCTAGCACATAATCAGATTATTTAGGGAATTAGATGGGGAACAACCCCCCCCCCCCCCCCCCCCCAACCCCCCAAAAAAAACAAAAAAGAAAATTCAAAAGCCCATACTAAATCTTCTTTCTGACTCAATTTCCGATATCACCAGTCGGAGAGGTGAAATCGAACTACAAATATATCTTCTGATGACAAAAAAGCTTTAAGTTCTAGCTCACCTCTCTTAGCTTATCCACTTTCGTAAAATGGCGACCAAAGGACGTGTAGCGCATTCCGTGTAAAAAGGGAGCAAGATATACTCTCAGCTTGCTCTACAAAAAAAGATTTCGGTATTTAAGAGAAATTTTAAGAAACAATAGACAGAAATCAAAGGGAAGAAATAGAAAGCTAAGTGAGGTACAGCTTTTAGCAATCACTACAATCTAGGTCTGCTAAAAATGCAATATAGAACACTTGAACCCAATTGAACAGCTAATATAAAATGCTTAGACCTAGTTATGCAGAATAGATTAATGCTTCAGCACTACAAACCACCAAACAGCTATCTCAATGTGCCAAAAGAACCAAGTAATTAAATTGAAAGACCAGCAACCAAACTGAACATTGAACATTTTAAATCATTCAAATGGAAAAAAAGCAAAGAAACCTAAGTCAATCAAACAATCAGCTCAACATAGTTATCTTGAGGTTTATTGATAGTTCAATCTGATTCAGTTGTTGACAGTGCTTATTTATCAGTGTTATTGAAATTTATTTTTGAGAATATACCTTACTGAAATTAGTTCGGGGAGTGGTTGGTAAACTAAAGATTATTTTTTTATACCCATAGTGTCCGGGCCAGCTTGCCCACACATTGATTAATTCAACATGACACCTGCTACCACCCATCCGTACAAGTTAGGTAACATTATCCACCAAGGTTTGGACATACCGGAAGAAATCACCTAGAGTTTTTGTCTCCGCTAGGATATGCACCTGAGACCTCATGGTTCTCAACCCACTTCATTGACCACTAGGCCACACCTTTGGGTGTTCGTAAACTAAAGATAATTATATAAATGACTATCAAATAAATTAAAATAACAACTTCATAGAAGAAATGATTGGCCATTAGTTTGAGAAGTGATTTTCACACTAAACAACCAGATACCGAATTATATGGATAAGGCAACCAAAAACCAATTACAAACTTATTTAAGCAAAGGTTGATTTGATGCCTGAAACGATCTAAATCATATAAGTAACTAGGCTTTTTTAAAGGACGGAAGGGAAATATTTGTATGTGTTCACATTGATAGTAGAGAAAGATACAAGATCTGTAGTGAGACATATGTGTCCTATTCATCTTTCTCTCTCTACCGACTTAAGGGTAAGTTCTACAGAGTAGAGTGGTGGTCAGACCAACGATGGTATGAGGCTGAGTGTTGGCCAGTCAAAATTGCTCATGTCCAGAAGATGAAGGTAGCACAGATGAGGATGTTGAGATGGATGCGCAGGCACACAAGGTTTAGGATCATAAATGAGGTTATTCGCGATAAGGTGGGTGTGGCCTCTATTGAGAACAAGATGCGGGAAGCGCGGCTTAGATGGTTTGGCCATGTGAGGAGGAGAAGCACAGACGTCACGGTGAGGTGTGAGAGCTTGACATTGGAGGGCCCACAAAGAAGTAGAGGTACGCCAAAGAAGAGGTTGGCAGAGGTGATTAGGCAAGACATGGCGTAGCTTCAGCTGACAGAGGACATGACCCTTGATAGGAAGGTTTGGAGGTCGAGGATTAGGGCAGTAGAGTAGGTAGTCTAGAGTGTTCATAACATTCGTATTGGCACGCAATCTTTGCTTTCTGTTGGTACTTGGTAGTAGGCTTTTATGACTAACCGTTGTTTTCTTTCATTGTTGATCACTTTACTGTCTTGTTATTTTATTCTGCTTTTATATGGCTTTTTGATATTGTCCCTTCTTGTATATATTTTCATTAATGTGATACTTATAGTATCATGAGCCGAGGGTCTATTGGAAACAGCCTCGCTATCCTCACAAGGTAGGGATAAGTTCTGCGTACACACTGCCCTCCCCAGACCCCACGGTGTGGGATAACACCGGGTATGTTGTTGTTGTTGTTGTCTCTCTACCTTCACCCATTCCCCCACCCGGGGCTAGTGAGCATATCTTTCACTTTTGGACCGTGTTTTTCAGAGCGAAGCGCAAAAAAGCGACATGGGCTCAACTTCGCTTAAAGCATGAAGTATGCGCTTCTTTGAAGTGAAGAGCAATTTTTAAAAACAATAACAACAACAAACCCAGTATATTCCCACAAGTGGGGTATGGGTAGAGAATTTTTAAATTAAAAAAAACAAAATAAACTTTGCTCATATTAGTAAAATAACTTGATAAAAAAGAACTCAACAAAAATATTATATAAGCAAATGTTTGACCTCTTCTAAAAGAGATCCCAACCTGGACTCTTTTTTTTTAAGATGGTAACGGTGTATTCATCTGCATTAAGAAAATGCTGGGAACCCTATTTAGAGTTCAAGTAAACAGTCTTGTTCATCTTACAAGAACTACTAATAACTACAATGATCCTAGAAAATCAAGTAAAGATTCAGCACCCTCTACATAATATTATTTGCACCAAGAGTACAAGGACAAAATACAATTTGACTTAATTATATGTAGAGGACTGCTGATATCTTCAAAGCACCTTGCCTTTCTCTCTGTCCACAACTGGGATAGATTTCCACCACTTCTTTTGCCTTACATTACCTTGACTTAATTCTTTATATTTTTTTTTTTATTTTTTTTAAAAGAGTCCCAAAGTTCCTTTTTACTACTAAAACCGCTGCTTTTTAAAGAATAGCTCGCCTCGCTTCACGCATGAAGTGGTCGCTTCATTAAGATCGTGCCGCTTCACACCCTTGAAGCGCCATAGGCTCGCTTCATCCCTTCAAGCGATGAGGCGCTCACTTTGCTACAACACTGCTTTTGGAGAATGTGTGCTTGGCTCCACAGGGGGGAGGGGAACCAGGATTCGATCAAGGTTTGCAGTTGGACACTTGACCACAGGACCAATCTAGGGGTGTAAGCATATTATTTTTTCGATTCGGTAACATTTTATAAAAGAAAACAGCACAAAGTTTGTGCTAGTAGAAGTGACAAAATACATATCCCAAAAACAGTAAAGAATCCCCCTACTAATAAAACTTACAAGGATTCTATGATATCAAGTGGAGTCGCTATCATGTACAGGTCATTGTTTACACCAATAAAGAAGAAGTACTAAACAGTTTCATTTTGATTCTCTGAAATCAGGGGTGTAAGCATATTACTATATGCTACAGTGTTCCAGAAGTACGCATCCCTCAAGAATCACTTTCTTTTTTGTCTGAAGAGGGAAGGGGCATTGTTCATCATATCATATTGATGCTGCTTAAGGTCAAAGACAGCATATATTTAAGTTAAGCACGGACAACTAAATGTTCAGACCTCAAGGCAATTAGAATAAGCCAATTAAAAAGAAGAATGACAAGTACCCTCCACTTCATTATCTGATCAAGAAGCCCAGGCTCACAGACAGCTTTTGCATCTTCAACTTTGCCCCCTTCATCCAATATTTGCAAGGCCGCACGAATAGCCTACAAGACATAAAATAGGTCATTTTTATTGGATGTCGCTTCAGGGCATCTGATAAAATAGGTCATACTAAAGATACTTTCAACAAAAAACAGCATAAAAAATTGTTTCTCAAGTACCTCAATGGAACCCTCAACTTTTCCCAAGGTTATAGATTTGTCAAATTTTGACGAGTATGCATGTGTAGTTGGTGATATTTGCTTCACCAGTTTATCCATAGTTATAGAGGATTTAACGTCTTTCATAATAGACAAGATTCTGCATGGAAGGCATGAAGGAAATCAGAACAGCGTCTTATCAGTCACCGAAAACAGAAAGGAATACATGGACCAGACCTCGAGAAAAGCACAAATACAGCATCCTACCATAGGCCAGTATGACAATAGAATAAAGAAAAAGCAGAACTAAAAACAGCAAAAAAATATATATATCATGTTAATTCAGTTCATTCAAGAAACTAGTTTTTTTATGAGGGTCATTTATTGGGGTTTTGTGTGTGTGTGTGTGTGTGT
>ML283940.1:317-32746 GCA_005239495.1 Nicotiana undulata | reverse complement strand
CGGGGGGGGGGGGGTTTGCACACAAAAAGGTCAATAGGTTGTGCTACAGGTGAGAGGATACGTACTCCATGGGCCATGAATGCAAGCCTATACAGTTAAATTGTATGTGAAGCTGAAAAAAGCTTAGAGGAAAATCATAAAGAGGTGGAGCCATGGAGGTAGAAGAATATGAGAAGGAGGTGGACGAACAAGAAACAGATGAGGCCACTTGTCTTAGACTGTCTTTAGAAGAGCACCTGAAGCACTTAGATGTTGAATTTCAATTTTTGAGGAAGTATTCCTTACTTACAAGGAGGTCTAATTGTTCTGTTGGAGGCATAAGGTCGTACTTCGGGTCACATAGTTACAACAAAAGGTGTTGCCGCCAATCCAGCAAGGTACATGCTATGATTGAGTGGCCTAGCCCTAAGAACATAAACGTATGGTAAAGAAAAAGAAAAGCACTGAGGGGATTCTTTGGCCTACATTGCTGGATATGGGAAGATAAGTAAACCACGAACTAACAGGTTAAAGAAAAAATGCATTTTGAAAAGACGAAGAAGCTAAAAATGCTTCTGAAACTCTGAAAGAGGCCATGGCGACAGCCCTTGTATTGGCTCTTTCTGATTTGAATTAGGAATTCGCCATTGAGGCAGATACTTGCCAAGGTGGTATAGGAGCAGTATCCATGCAGAAAAAGAGGCCAATAACCTTCGTAAGCAAGGCACTAGCTCCCTTGCACCAGGGTAAATCCATCTATGAGGAGGAGTTCCTAGGCATACTACATGTACTGGAAAATGGAGAGACCTTTGTAGTATAAGCACTTTGTGATCAAGACCATCACCCTTAAGGAGTTACTAGAGCAGAGAGTGCCTACAGCTATTCAAATGGGGTTAGCTAAGCTGTTGGGGTTTGACTATGAAATACAATACAAAAAGGGAAGCTGAAAACGGGGTAGTTGATGCCCTTTCAAAGAGAGAAACCAGAAGAAGCACTTAATGCCATTACAGCTGTGTTACCTACTTTGATAAAAGAGTTGCAGCAAAGTTATGAAACAAGTGATCAAATTAACGAGATGATGGCTAAATGAATACTTGATCCAGCAGCTATACCTGAGTTCAACTATTAATCAAGTGTACAAAATAAGTTAGATCTCATCTATGTGAGAAGCTCAGGCAACCTAAGATGCAGCAGACGGAACAAGTATTATCAAGTAAATTGGAATGTTGTAACGACTTCGAATAAGCGAGGAAGACTGGGAGTGAAGGATACGAGTCTTTAACAAAAATCTGTTAGGCAAATGGATTTGGAGGTTTGGGATGGAGGAGAGGGTAGTATCAGAGAAGTATAGAAATATGGTAGGAGGGTGGAGGGCAATGAACATCACAGTCCCATTTGGATGCAGCTTATGGAGGAGAATTATGAAGGGATGGGAAGAGTACCGGCGACATCCTGTCTTCAGGGTTGGGGAAGGAAACAGAATCAATTTTAGGGACACAAGTGGAGTGGAGATAGCGAGCTTAGGGAGAGTTTCCCTAATTTATATAGAGTCTCGTGTCAGAAAGAACTCACAGTCCATTAGATTCGCATGCCGGGGAAGTATTTTGGGATTTGAGATTTAGGAAGGATATCCAGGATTAGAATTGGGTGAATTTCACAACCTGATTGAGTTTCTGTATGGGCAGTATACACCACTCACTTCACAGGATGTCTGGAAATGGCGAGAGAATCGGGATGGTTTGCTCACTATCAAGTCTTTTATCAGAGCCTGCCAGAGAGAAGAAACTACGTTCCCACACCGCTCTATTTGGGTTCCCAGAGAGCCCAAGAAGGTGTATTTCCTCGAATATAACATCTTGGGGAGTGATACTGATAGCCGAGAACTTGAGAAAGAGGAGGATCACGTATGTCAGTTGATGCTTCATGTGCAAATGTCAGGTTGCTACACAATTGTCGTCCGTGATCCAAAGTTTGTTTGGAGTGCAATGGATGATGCCGGGTACAGTGAAGGAGGTGTTTCATAGTTGGGCATATAGGAACGGGAGGAAAAGCCAAAGGGCATGGGATGTTGCTCCACTAACCGTAATGTGGGTCATATGTTAAGAGAGAAATAGGAGGGTATTCATTGGGGTAGACCAGAATTTTCTAAAATTGCAGAGTAGTCTCTTGTTCCTTGTTTCTTTTTGGTGTACCCATAAGGTCCCTATTTTTTATAGATAATTAGGCTTCTTTCGCGGAGAACCATATTTTAGTGCAGGTTCTCTACTTTTTGGTATATGTCTTGTATACGGAGTTTATCCACCATCAATAAAATGACTTACCTTATAAAAAACAGATCCTGGAACAATAACACTCACCAATGGCAAATATGTTTGAAAAGGAATTAGAGGACATTCAGGACATTCACCAACTTAGGACGTTCAGGATAACTCGGAAATTTGAAAAGGGCTAAACAACTAATTTACTGGCTTGACATGAAAAAGGATGTGATGAAACTTGTCAATAACTGTGACACAAGCAAGGACGAAGGTAAGCAATATCTAGGTCTTCTGCAACCTCTCCTAGCACATGATCATGTCTAAATGCACCTGAGCATGGACTTCATTGAAATACATCCAAAGTCACAAGGCAAGGGTGTGAAATATGTAATAATAGAAAAATCTACGGGACATCTCATTTCATAGCCCCCTTCCATCTATTCACAGCCAATTGGGTGGTTCAGAAGTTCATGAAAGGAGTACATAAACTACATCAGGTACCTAATAGAACTGGCTAAGATATAACTCTAATTACCACACTACCTTAAAGTACACTCCTTTTGAAGCCCTCGATGGTCAATTGGTCATTCACCCTTCAGATACCACTGAGCAAGAGTAAAAGTTAGTTAAACTTAGTTGGTATTCGGAGTAATAAGCCGAGATATATAGCCAGCTGAGATCTTTCCTTCATTAAAGTGGATCAATGACTCGTATTTATTCCAAGCCAAGCATACAAATGACACGTGCAAAGAGAGAATTCAGAGGTTTCGAACCCAAAATTCTGTTACTGATACGTGGACCCCCCCCCCCCAAAAAAAAAGATCATGTTCTTCTTCAATTACAATATCTTATTATCAGTTTCAGTGTAATAGTTTGAAGCATTTCCATTTATTTGATTTCGAGCTGTAATTGACAAGTTTTTGCTGGATGGGCAATACAATAAGCTTAATTCGTAAGATAATTGTGTGTGTCACGTACTAATCAATCTTTGGGGCATAACACAATCTGACTTCTAAAACGGATCAAAACAACCTACAGAAGCCTCGAAGACAGCTAAAACTTTTATTTTCTAGAATCGTGTATTTCTAAAATTGGAGTAACAAATAGAAGTTAATACACACTTAAATAGACATCATGATTCCAACTCTTTCCCTACGCTTCTGAATAAAGACAAAAACAAGGAAAATAAATACTCCATCCATACAAATTTATGTGGCACACTTTCCTTTTTACCATGTCCGAAAAAGAATGTCACTTTTCTATAATTAGAGGTAATTTTAACTTTAAAATTTCCCTTTAACACTTAATGAGACGAACTACAATCACACGAATATAGAAAGGTCCGTAGTCTTCACAAAAATTAGACCACAAGTTTCAAAATTTGTCATTTCTTTCTCAAGCTCTATGTCTAGTCAAACGGTGCCACACAAATTGGGACCGAGGGAGTAATCCATACCACCAAAAAAGTTATCGATTCCCCCAAAACATTCAATTTCTAATTACACAACCAAAGAAGAAACAAGAAAACCACAAGGCATTCATAAACCGATTCTCGTTGGAGAATTAAAAAAGGCTGGATATAAATTCGAAGAAACTATAGTGTTAGGTATAATTACCGTACCTGTGGAAAGAACGAAAGAGAAGCGACGGCGAAGAGAGATAACCTGATGTCGAGAGAGAAAAGAGCAGACGTGTATTTTCGGTATTTTTAACCTCTAGACGGAATGAAGACGCAATTAAAGGTCTGTCCGAATCAGACCTATCCAGACTTTTTAAAAATAAAAAAACAAATACACTTAATGGGCTAAGATCTGTTTCATCGAGATTCAGGCCCTTATTAAGTGCAAACAAATGAGTCCTTAGTAGTTTTTTTCTTTGTCACTCGGCGATACGTCCTAAAAATTACACGCTTCTTAAAAATAAATTAGCTTGTACCCATTGTTTAAACAACTTCAGACCTCTTTCTCCTTCTTTTCCTCATTCGTTTTCTGAATGCTGAAGATTAAGATATTGTTATGCGTTCTAGCCTAATGATTCGTATATATCTGTTTGTCACATTATGTTCAGTTTGGTCTTATCCACGATAACTTAACCTCTTAGGGGTCATTTGATTGGAATACGATTTATACCGGTATAAGTTATGTTGGTATAAGTTATATAGGGATAAGTTATGCTGGGATTGTTGTTTATTCATTGTTTGGTATGTTGTATTAAGAATGACAATTACATAATTTCTAACAAGAAGGTATAAGTTATACCGGTGCTAATTACCCCACATTCTATAAGGTATAAGTTATCCCAGTGTTAAAATTAACATCAGGATAACTTATACCTGGTTTGCTAACCAAACATGGTATTAAGGTGGTATTAAATTTTTATACCACCCTTATATCTTTTTATACCTCATACCAAACGACCCTTTAGATTTTTTAACTTTACAGGCACATTGATTTTTGGTTCTAATTTATATGTAGTAACTTGTTTTCATGTCAAAAATATTTTTCATTCTTTAATCTTTGAAATGAACAGCATCAATCGCTCATAATCATGATCTATTAAATTCATTATTGTTTAGCTTCAGCTCTAAGAATGTTGAAGTTCAGAAAATATAAATAAAAACTTCAACTCCTAGAATGTTGAAGTTCGGCAAATACAAAAAAAACTTTAGCCTTGAAGTTCATCACAAACAGAACAAAGCTTCAGCTAAAACATGTTGAAGTTCAGCAAATAGAGAACAAAGCTTCAGCTACTAGGATGCTGAAGTTTAGCAATTACAAAAAAACTTCAGCCAAACCATGTTGTTGTTTTATTGAACTAAAGTTTGCCTTTTGCACTATGAACTGAAGTTTGCGTGATTGCCTTTGCAAGTTAGGTCAAACTTCATGCAAAACTATCTGAAGTTTTGCTACACTTCATGCAAAACATTCTGAAGTTTAAACCTACTTCAGGCCCGTTTGTCTAAGTTACGCGAAAAGTGGGTACGCTTGCAACTTTTTTTGCACGAGTGTTTACCTCAAAAATGGTATTAACAACTAAGATTGATTTTGTGGTTCTAAAAATATGTGATTTATTTTAATACTAGTGGATAGGTGAAAAATATTAAGTGGAAATAAGAAGAAGTGATAGGCAAACCAATGTAGTCACGAAGCCGAGGACCTCAAGCTCAATAATATTGGAGACCTCGAGGGTAGTCTTTGGCAGTTAATAATGAACAATAAATGAAGAACAATAAATGGAGAACAATAACTGAAGAACAATAAATGAAGGAGAATAAAGTTGTAGAGTAATATTGAGCACGTTAAGCGGGAAAAATAGAGAATGTTCTATTGTAGTGAATATTCATGTGTGTTACAAAATGATAGGAATCCCCTTTATATAAGAGGCGAGAATCCCAACATAGTACATGCCTAATTATGACAAAGAAATACTATTAGTACAGCTGTATAACGGCTTAGTACGGACTTGTACTATTTCTTGCACATCCTATCAGTTCTAACCACGTGTCCTTAGGAATTTTCCGTCTTTCCATGACGGTCATCGATTTTTATACTGCCTCGAGGTATGTTGTGATGAGCCTTCGATATACTCTCTCGAGGGATGCACCTCGAGGTCGAACTTCGGACTCTGCTTCGAGCCTCTCGAGACCGGGCTTGGAATGCCATAGAGGCCTTAAAATCGGACTTCCCCAATTTTGGCCGTACACAGATAGTCACCGTGTTTCTTAGAGTGAAATGATAAGAAACGATTTGTATTCTTTGACTCTTCGAAGTCCCCATCATAACGTCAGTTACGTCATGTAAGCGATTGATGTGACAAAAGGGATGTTCAAAAGTCACGCTTGCACGGTTCTCGAAAAGCTTTGAATCGATTACGGCGGTTGGCCGTCCTTTTGTCTTCTCTAACACGCATAACTGACCCCTATAAATACCCCAATCATTCACTTCTTAAACCTTTACTTATCACCGCATCTTCATATCTTCAACAACTCTTCTTACTTCTTTCTTGTGTTCAACTCTCAACCAATTTCTTCCTTTTCTTCTAAAATTTCACAGCAAAAATGGCAAAGACCTCTAAAATCGTTCCCCAAGATGAGAAAGCATTTCCATCATCACGCTCATCTAAGAGAAAAACAGTAGTGCCTCCTCGTATTGAGAAGTGTATCCCCGGACCTTGTGAAACGTCCTCCGATTTCAAGGTCGACAAACCCTATTCGAGCCCGGGGCGATGTGAACCCATATCTCGATACATTAGCATGATAACTGAGACTAAGAAAGTGAAAACTTATTGTCATTGGGGGGGGAGGTACAAGTGGAGATTCCTTCACGCGAGGAAGACATAACAACATATAAAGCTGATTTCCTTAGTGTGTACACATATCCCTTCACCCTAGGTCCGGTAGAACCATCTTCGCCACCAATAGACCCAGTGATCCTCGATTTCTGCAAACAATATCGGGTGACACTCGGCCAAATCTATTTGTCATTTTGGCGCATCGTTTATGTGATTAGGTACTTTTCAAACATGGTCGAGGGGATGCCTTTTACCCTCAATCATCTGATCAGACTGTATAGCCCCAGACTTTATCGAGGTGGCCTAATTAAGTTACAATGTCGAGCCTCGAAGGTCTTCTTTGCCAGCATTGATGAGGGCAAAGATAGAGGGTGGATGACCCGCTTTGTCCGAGTCAGGACCTCGGACCTGATTCCTGCTGAGAAGATGCCATTCCCTGAGGAATTGAATATGAATCATAAGTGAACATGTTTCGTCAATCAAAAAAAAAATCTTCTTTCTGAACTATCTTCCCTTTGAACTAAATATAATGACCCGGTCGGTCGTTATGTAAAACCTGCATTATAATTACTGTTATTGACTTGTTATAGGTTGGTTATACTGTTATTGATGTGTTAGAGTTGGTAGGCTTGAAATCATAATGGTTGTAGTGAGAGTGAGTCATTTAGTCTTTAAAAATAACCTTAAAGTTGGAAAAGTCAATTGAGAGTTGACTTATTGGTAAACGACCTCGGAATGCATATATTATGGCTCGGATATCTTCGTTAGGTGATTTGGGACTTAGGAGTGTGTTCAGAATGATTTTGTGATGTCCGGTGTAGAATTAGGCTTGAATTGGCGAAAGTTAGTTTTTGGCGATTTCCGGTTGGCAGTGGAAAATAGGCTATCAAGGTTGTAATGGAATTCCAGAAGTTGGAACAAGTTCGTAATGTCATTTTGTATATGTGTGCAAAATTTCAGGTCAATCGGATGTGTTTTGGATAGTTTCGGCATCGTTGGTGGAATTTAGAAATTTCAAAGTTCTTAGGCTTGAATCCGACGTGATTTTGGTGTTAGTTTAGGTGTTCCGAGGGTGAAACTAAATTTTAATGATCATATGTGATGTTTTGGTATATTTGGTTGGGGTCCCGAGGGGCTCGGGATTGATTTCGGGTGGTTAACGGGCACTTTCGGACTTAGAAAATAGCAGTTTTTGCTGGTGTGTTGCAGGTTCAAATGTCTTCTATGCGATCGCGGGGAATCTTATGCGATCGCATAGGCCAATGTGTGAGGGCTCCAGAATTTGTTCAGTGCGATCACATTAGAAGAGTTGTGATCGCGTAGGGTATGAAGGCAAGGCAGTGCGATCGCGTGAAGGGAGGTGCGACCGCACTGTGTTGGGCGCGTGGGCTGGCCAAGGAGGAAATGGGCAGTGCGATCGCGAGTTGTGGGGTGCGATCGCGGGAGGGAGTGAGAAATGCACTGTGTGAACGCGGCCTAATGACCGCGATCGCGGAGAGCAATAACTGGGCAATATTAATTAAACCCTTCCGCGGCCTTAACCTATTTTAACACCATTTTTGAACGGGAAGAAGCTTTTGAGGCGATTTTGAAGAGGGAAAATCAGTGTTCATCATAGAGATAAGTATTTTGGACCTTAAAACTCGATTATAGGTGATTAAGGAGCATAATCTCAGTGTTTAATTCATGAAAATCAGTAGAAAAAGGTGGGGTTAGGGCTTGAGATTATGAGACCTTTACGGGTCGATTTGAGGGGTCAAACGAACTCCGATTTTAGCATTCTTTATATGTACGGACTCGTGAGATGACGAAGAATATTTTGGTATAAAAATTTCTAAGTTCCGAGAAGTGGGATCGGGGGTCGGGTTTTAGCAAATTTTGAGTTTTGAGCTAAAATCGATATTGTTCAATTGGAATTCATTCCTTAAGCATAATTTGATGATAAATGTGTGATATTTATAGATTTGGAGCACTCGGGAGTTGATTCGAGAGGAAAGCGTATTGCGGAATAGTTTCTGGGCTAGTTTGAGGTAAGTAATTTCTTTAAATCCTGTTCTGAGGGTATGAAAGCCCGAATTCTGCACCCTTTCACGGGTTTTGGAATGCAAAGATTGGAACTTTGGAAGTATATTCCATATTTAGGCAACTATTGAGTTGCGAAACTGATTTTTAAGCCTATGCTTAATAGTATTGATATATTTTGATATGATTTGGGTTGTAAGCCATGTTTGGGGCCTAGTGTCGATCTGTTTACCCCTTGGGGGTTGTTTTTAATATTTTCCTCACTGATATGTTATGATTTTCACTCGGTATTTTCTTGATAATTGTTTTGACACTCAGAGTATTTTGATACTATTTATTGAAAATGAAATACTATTTTTGGGTCGAGAGCATATATTTATGGTCTGAAGGGCATGATGAGAGTGTCTGACTGAGTGAGGCTGCGAGCCTATGTTGTGAGGATCATATGATATGAGTGAGGTTGCGGGCCTATGTTGTGAGGATGATATGATATGAGCGAGGCTGCGGGCCTATGTTGTGAGGATGATATGATATGAGAGAGGCTGCGGGCCAATATTGTGTGTGATTTATGCCATGATGTGGCTTGTTATAGCGCTTGGGTTGTAGGAGCCCCTCCGGAGTCTGTACACACCCCCAGTAAGCGCAGGTACCTAATGAGTGATGTTGTCCGCGGGGCTGATACTGAGTGATTGCGAGGTTGCCTGATGGGCTAATATTGAGTGACTGTGAGGTTGCATGATGGGCTAATATTGAGTGACTGTGAGGTTGCCTGATGGGTTGATACTGAGTAACTGCGAGGTTGCCTGATGGGCTAATATTGAGTGACTGTGAGGTTGCCTGATGGGCTGATACTGAGTAACTACGAGGTTGCCTGATGGGCTAATATTGAGTGACTGTGAGGTTGCCTGATGGACTGATACTGAGATTGTTATGAGAAATGATTTTGGCCCGAGGGGCAGATTTACGATGATTTTACTGTGTTTTGAACTATGATTCACTTCGTTTTAAAACTGTTTTTTACTGAGAGTTTTCCTGAGATATATTGAAATTATACTTGTTTCAAAGGATTTCTGAAAATTAGTTTTGGAACTTATGTATTTGATGAATACTTATGGTGACTTGGTGATTTACTGTTTTTGTGAATTGGTGTATCTGTGCTATGTGTTTCTTATTTCTCAAACTATAATTTATTTTCATTACTACTGAGTTGGCATACTCATCATTACTCCATGCACCTCTGTGTGCAGATCCAGGTATTGATTCGGAGCAGTAGTCGTCTGAGTTCATTATCAGCATCTTACGGGATTTCGAGGTAGTTGTCCAGCGTCCGCAACTTCTCCATTTTCCTTCCTTATTTAGTATTAGTATTTTATTCCTAGACTTTATTTAAGACATTAGCAGAGTTAGTTTATTTCGTAGATGCTCATGACATGTTGACTCCGGGTCTTGTGGACGGTTGTAGACTATTAGCTTAATTGTTTTATTTAAAGATTTCAAAATTTATATGTGTATTATGAATCGTTGAAAACAAATTGAGATAGTTGAAAAGAAAATTGTGAAAATTTTGAGTGTTGGTTAGCCTAGTTCCCTGATAGGCGCCATCACGGCCGGTTAAGATTTGGGGTCGTGACACTAAATCCCTTTGATGATATAGTTGTCGAGTGGTATCCCGGTGCGGTCAGGGATCTCCCAGGTTGGGTCTGACTATTCGATTCGACCTGCCCGTATATCAAGTGTGTGTGGCGCGATCTGGACAAGACCCAATGGGAGGCTAAAAACCATGGTGAGTTTTATTTTTGTCATACTATAACTCCTTTGAGATAATACCTCTCGATAGTACTCTCACCCTTTGTGTTTATCCTTTTGCGCTTATGCAGGCCTAGAAGAGGCCATTTGATGAGGGAACCCCCACCTGGGGAAGCAGACCCCAAAACCCGTTGAGGAGAAGAAGAGAAAGAAGAAATCACCAACTGAGTCCTCGAAGCCGAAGAAGGCTAAAGTTCAAAAGCCTAAGGTCGATTCAACGGCCTTAACTCCAGAAGTGGCAGAGAGTCTTCGTGCTGAGGGCGAAGAGAGAAAGATGATTGCATGCTAGTACTTAGGGGAAGAGGAAGCATGATTGCTTCGAAGCCTGCTGAGCGACGGTTATAGAGCCAAAGGCTTCTGAACCAAAATTTATCGATGCTGCCCCACCCCGAGCTGAAGAGATTCTCGAGAGTGGGTCAAACGAAGTCCCTGAGTCGGTCAGCGGCCAAAACACGTCCTGAGCCGAGGGGCATTCGGTAGATGAACTCGGGGAGCACAACTCTGAAGCTCCCTGAAGATGAGAGAAGGCCTCGATTGATCCGCCCCGGGTCATTAATGTAGATGATTCTCCGTCGGGCCCGTCATTCTCTCCAGGGCTGATACGGGATGCCCAAAATATAGAAACGCCCGATGTGGGGGCTTCCCATGGAGAGAATGATGTGTTCGAGGGATATTTTGTCGAGGTTGAGGAAGGCCCTAAACTTAACGCCTCGTTCGTTTTTGAAGAAGCCGAGAAGCTCTGTAAACAGGTAGTCTTTTGACTCAACAACTGTGCTTTGAGTTTTGATTCTTATTTTTCTGATTTCTTTCCTTTATGCTTTTATGCCATAATGCTTTACAATCAGGCCTTTTTCCAAGTCACAAGATGAGTTGGACCACTGTGAGGAAGAGTATATGAGGCTTTCATCGGAGTTAGATGAGCTCAAAGTTCTTTTCTCCAAAAATTAGGGGGAACTACATGACATTCGAGCACGTTTGAAGACGATATCTCGAGAACGGGCCGATCTTGACGAGAAGGTAATACAGTCTTTGTATGCTTACTTTTATGCTAGTTCAATTTTAGCGTTTAATGCCTTAACTTTATTATTACATCTTAGGCAGAAAGATGACCTGATGCGGGAGGAGCTTAGAGTCAGGGATACTGAGCTCCTCGGGCTCAAGCGACTTATGGATGAGGTAGCCTCCGAGAGAGATACTCTTTGAGAGAAGCTGACCTCGGTTGAGCATCAACTCCAAGATGCAAGGGTAGAAAACAATAAGTATAAGTATCTCCATGCTGAATCAGCTGCTGAGTTGTCCAAGACTAAGTTCGAGATTGATGAGCTTATATCCTCGTATCGGGAAGATGTTGCTGCTGCAAACACTCGGGCTAAGAAATCATATGTTGAGGCCGAGCATAAACTAACTCGAGCCCTCGACCATGCTCGATTGGGATGTCGGAGACATGATCTCGAGGAAGGACATGCAGGGGGCTTTGATCTTTCTGCTGAGATCAAAAGAGTGAAGGCCCTAGAAGAAGAATCGACAACTCTGCTTATTTATGATGATGATTCGACCAGTGGCTCGGAAGATGACGAAGATGAAGACGAATTCCCCGAGGGGGAAGAGGTCGTTGATGACTTGGGGGTTGAGGGCCAAGTTGTCGAAGGCACAACTCCTGAGGGAACTTCATCTGATTAAGTGACCCCGGCGATAGATTATGCTTTATTATTTTCTTTCTTTTTCGTATAAAGGCTCTAAGTATGAACTTTGTACATATGTTTTGTGAACTATTATCGTATGAAGGGATCTTTTGCTTTGTCTTCATTCCTTCGTCAATTCCTGTCTTGTCTTTGTCTTTGCCTTTGTCTTGAATTTTGATGATTGTCGATAATCAGTCTGATATGTTGGACTTAAAATAAAAGCCCTTAGGTTTTTGTGCTTGATGAATAATCGATAACAGGCACCCTTAGGGTCTAATCGTTGAGCTAAGCTTTAACTTTGGGGCCTCGAACACAGTGTGTACTAACCTTTAAGTTCTTTAGATATTGACCCTTCGGTTTTAAAACATTGGCCCTTAGGCTTTTTCAATTTAACCCTTAGGCTTTTTTAAATTTGGCCCTTAGGCTCTTTAGCTCGGCCCTTAGGCTCTTTAGGTTGGCCCTTAGGCTCTTAAGGTTGGCCCTTAAGCTCTTACATATCGGCCCTTAGGCTCTTTTTAGATTGGGTCGAATCGACCTCTAATATGACTATAATTTTCCCCCATTCTGGCTAAAAACTTTTAACGTTTAGTTATGCCTTTGGCATGTTTTGTGTTCGTCCGTCTCTTCGACAACTCGAATAGGAACCTCGATTATAAGTCGATATGCGACGATTATTGAGTACCTCGTGAGGTTCTTTCGAAGGCTGATTATTCGAAGCCTTTACATTGTTCGGAGCTGATATTATCGAAGCTCCTTTGCTTATGTCGATGGTAGCCTGATTAACCCTTTTTTCGAAGTGTTTGAAGGCCTTTAGATTTTATGGTGGAAGTCGGACGCCTCCGAGCCGCGTTAATTCGGCCGTAGCCTTTAGTATGATCGTAGTATTTATGTTCAGCCGTAGCCTTAGTCCCCATGTGAGATGACCTCGACCTTAATATCGAGGGTATGCCTTTTTAGGGGTCTTACAAGTTCGAATATAAAGCCTTGGCCTTAATATCGAGGTTATACCCTTTTAAGGTCTTACAAATTTGAGTATGCCTCGTTGAGGTCTTATAGATTCGATGTTGCCTCATTGAGGTCTTACGGGTTCGAGTTTTGATGACTCGATAAGCTGATTGTTGATGACAATCCCCGAATGTTCGGGTGTGTTTGGCCCTCGAGCCGTTGGATGAGAAAATATTAGACTTCTTTGAGGCACAAAGTGTTTTGATAAATAAAAATGCTTCTTCGATTACTTGATACATATGTACATGTTTTTGCCCTCGGGGGCTCGATTATTCTACATGGACACGGTTTATTTGACCGTTTGGCCCAATACAACATTCTCCTATCGAGGCCCTCTTAGGCATAACTTGATTTCTTCGAAAAAGTAACCTCTGTGGGTGATGCCCCCCAGTATTCGAGGTTGATTGAAAAGAAGACTTGAATACTTGTTGAATTTTCCTTAGGTAGCATATAGGTGTTGCCTCGTTAAAAACCTCGTCGGTAAAACCCATTTGGGATAAAACCCGACCTAATGGAAAAAGAGTGCAACGCATGCTTTAAAACCCAAGGTCTTCGAGCTGAAGGGTGCTTCGACTCCTCTCAATCGAACGCCTTCAGTAAGTTAGTATTAAACATGAATGAAAAGGGAGAAAGTTATACCTTAGCAATAATAGAGTTTGAGCATCAATATGTTCCAATTGCTTGGTTGTTGCTCGCCTTCCATGGTGCCAAGTTTGTAGGATCCTTTGCCTACTTCTCCGAGGACGCGGTACGATCCTTACCAGCTAGGACCTAGCTTCCCCTCATTTGGGTTTCGAGTGTTGAGAGTGACTTTACTTAGGACTAAGTCCCCGACCCCGAAGTATCGGAGGTTTGTTCTTCTATTGTAGTATTTTTCGATACTTTGTTTTTGGGTGGCCATTCAGACCAGTACGACCTCTCATTTTTCATCTAGTAGCTCAAGGTCAGTAGTCATGGCCTCGTTGTTCGAGTCCTCAGTGGCATGTTGAAATCTGGCGCTTGGTTCCCCGATCTTAATCGGTATTAAAGCCTCGGACCCGTATACCAAAGAGAACGGGGTCTCTCCTGTGCTTGACTTCGAAGTCGTTCGATATGCCCATAGTACTTCGGGCAACACTTTTCTCCATTTTCCCTCGTATTTTCTAGCCTCTTTTTCAAGTTTTGAATGATGGTCTTGTTCGTGGAATCGGCCTGACCATTTGCACTTGGGTGGTAAGGCGTCGATAGGATCCTTTTGATTTTGTGGTCTTCGAGGAATTTCGTCACCTTGTTGGCAATGAACTACTTCCCATTATCACATGTAATCTCGGAGGGGATCCCGAATCGGCATATGATGTGGTCCCAAATGAAGTCAATGACCTCTTTTTCTCTTATCTTCTCGAAGGCATGTGCTTCCACCCATTTCGAGAAGTAATCAGTCATAAATAGAATAAATCTAGCTTTACTTGGCCCCGTTGATAGGGGTCGACGATGTCCATCCCCTATTCCATAAACGACCACGGGGATAAGACTGTGTAGTGTTCACCGGGTTGGTGAATCATTGGTGCAAATCTTTGGCATTTGTCACCTCTTCGAAGGAATTCCTTGGTGTCCTTTTCCATGCTATCCAAATAGTAACCTGCTCTGATCACCTTACGAACTAAAGAATCGGCACCAGAGTAGTTTCCGCAAGTGCCTTCACGGATTTCTCGAAGCACATAGTTGGTGTCCCCCGGTCCTAAGCATACTAATAGAGGCCCTCAGGCCCGTCGAAGGTCCTTCTATATAGTGTTCCATTCTCGTCGAGTGAAAATCGGGTTGCTTTGGCTCGAAGGGCCCTCGATTCTTTTGGGTCTGTGGGAAGCTTCCCATTTCTCAAATAGTCGATGTACTTGTTCTTCCAATACCATGTTAGACTTGTTGAGTTGATCTCGACATGGCCTTCTTCAATCACCGATTTGGATAGTTGTACAACATCCCCCGGGAGTATGTCATCTTCTTCGACAGACGATCCCAGGTTTGCGAGTGCATCAGCCTCGCTATTTTGTTCTCGAGGTATGTGGACCAGAGTCCACTCTTTGAAGCGATACAATGTCACTTGAAGCTTGTCTAAGTATCTTTGCATCATATCTTCCCGAACCTCAAAGCTCTCATTTACTTGGTTCACTACCAGAAGGGAGTCACATTTTGCTTCGATTACTTCTGCTCCTAGGCCTTTGGCCAGATCGAGACCTGCAATCATAGCCTCATACTCGGCCTCGTTGTTAGTCAATTTCAAAGCTTTTATGGATTGTCTAATTATGCCGCCCGTAGGCGGTTTAGAACTATGCCGAGCCCGGACCCTTTCACGTTTGAGGCACCGTCTGTGAAGAGGGTTCATACCCCCGATGATGTGCCCATTTATAGCAAGAGTTCTTTCTCTACCTTGGGCATGAGGGTAGGCGTAAAGTCGGCCATGAAGTCCGCCAAAATTTGGGACTTGATAGGCGTTCGGGGTTGGTACTCGATATCGTACCCCCCGAGTTTGATGGGTCATTTGGCCAATCGGCCCAATAATTCGATCTTATGCAAGATGTTTCTAAGAGGGTATGTTGTTAAAACACATATACGATGGCATTGTAAATAAGGTCTCAATTTCTGAGATGCACTTATTAATGCAAGAACTAATTTTTCTAAGTGTGGATACCTGGTTTCAGCATCTCCTAGGGTCCAACTTACGTAATAGACAGGGAATTGCGTACCTTGTTCTTCTCGAACCAACACACCACTTACCGCTACCTCGGACACGACCAAATATAAGTACAGCGTTTCGTCCTCATTCGGGGTATGGAGCAGAGGTGGGCTCGATAGATACCACTTTAATTCTTCTAAGGCATGTTGGCATTCCGGGGACCACTCGGAGTTGTTTTTTTTCTTGAGTAAGGAGAAGAAGTGGTGACTCCGATTTGATGTCCTCGAGATGAATCGGCCTAAGGATGCTATTCGCCCGGTCAGTCGTTGTACCGCTTTCATGTTGTTACCACGGTGATCTCCTCGATGGCCTTGATTTTGTCGGGATTGATATCGATCCCCCGGTTCGACACCATGAAGACCAAAAAATTTCCCGATTCGACTCCGAAGGCGCACTTCTCGGGGTTGAGCTTCATGTTGTACCTTCTAAAGATATCGAATGTTTCCTGCAAATGAGTCAAATGGTCCTGCACGCAGCGACTTAACTAGCATGTCATCAATGTAAACTTCCATAGACTTGTCTATTTGATGTTCGAACATCTTATTAACTAGGCGTTATATGTGGCTCCCGCATTTTTAGCCCGAAGGGCATTGCATTATAACAATATGTACCATACTTCGTGATGAACGAAGTCTTTTCCTGGTCCTCCGAGTTTATTTGGATTTGATTGTACCTGGAGTAGGCATCGATAAATGTAAGGATCTCGTGGCCGACCGTGGCATCGATCAAGCGATCGATGTTGGACAATGGGAATGAGTCCTTAGGACATGCTTTATTCAGGTCTTTGTAATCTACACACATTCTTAATTTATTTCCCTTTTTGGGGACTACTACTACATTCGCTAACCATTCAGGTATTTCACCTCCCTAATGGATCCTATTTTGAGAAGTTTTGTTACCTCGTCTTTGATGATTGCATGTTTTACCTCGGACTGAGGCCTCATTTTTTGCTTCACCGGTTTGAACCTGGGGTCGACACTTAGTCGATGAGTGGTTACTTCCGGCAGGATCCCTGTCATGTCTAAATAGGACCAAGCAATCAATGTTATTAATAAGAAATTGAACGAGTTTCCCCCTGAGTTTGGGGGTTAATCTCCTTCCCGGGTATACCTTTCGATCTGGAAGATTCTCGATCAAAATGGCTTGTTCAAGCTCTTTGACCGTCGACTTTGTTGCATTCGACTCTTCGGGGGCAACAAAGGCTCAAAGAGTGAGGAAGTCTAATTCATCATCCTCGATCAACTGCTCACAGACCACCTGTCCCTCAAGGATCTTCTTGTCTCTTGACTTCTCCGATGTGGGAGGTGTCGATGTTTATGCCATGTCGTGTATCGTGAACATCTCCTTTGTTGCATGCTGCTCTCCAAACACCGTTTTTACACCATCCTTTGTTGGGAAATTCATAATTTGATGAAGAGTTGATGGCAATGCCCTCAGGCTATGTATCCACGGCCTTCCAAGTAAGGCATTGTACCTCATGTCACCTTCGATGACATGAAACTTGGCATCTTGAATTGTACCGGCCACGTTGACTGTGAGGATGATTTTCCCCCTCGTTGTCTCACTTTCCATGTTGAATCCATTGAGGAATCGAGAGGCGGGTATGATCTGATCGAGCAGTCTGAGCTGCTTCACCACCTTCGACCTGATTATATTGGCCGAGCTACCTGGATCCATGAGCACACGTTTAATTTGAATTTTATTCAAAAGAAATGAAATTACCAGTGCATCATTATGAGGCTGAGACAAGGCCTCAATGTCTTCTTCACTGAATGTAAGAGCGTCCTCGGGTACATAGTGATAATATGCTAGATTCATGTAGTTTAGTGACTATTTATACCCCAACTTTATTATGCTTCACTGTTCTAGGAAGGTTAAATGACGATAAAATGGCTCTAATTGTGAATTTTATGTTTTGCAGGAGCAAGTCGTGCTTATGAGGACATAGGACAGTGGTTGGAGCTATATTAAAGCAAGGAAAGCCCCTCGGAGTTGAGTGCGTGTGAAAGAAGGAAGAGAGAAAGAGATAAATATTTGACCCGCTCTAGCGTGGGCCAAGTGTGGCCTTAGCGCGGCCACGCTAGAGCAGGAGGAACAAGGCAGAATAAAGTGCATTTAGCACGGTCACGAGCGCGGCCGCGCTAGTCCAGCAGAAACGGGATAGTGTACATTGCATTTAGCGCGGCCATTAGCACGGTCACGAGCGCAGCCGCGCTAGTCATTCCGAAACGTGATCAAATTAGGGGTAAACTTGGAAATCCGGGGGAAATTCCATTTAACCAATAAAAGGTCCAGCTCGCCCAAAAAAAGGGATATCAAGGTTTTTAAGGTTTTGTTCAAGGCAAGAAGAGGCAAGAGGCAAGGAGGATAATTCAGCATCGAGTTATACCTTTCTTCCTTTTGTTTTTACCATTCATGATGAATTTTGATGTTGTTATTATGAGCACAATTGTGAGTAGCTAAATTATTTAGTCTAAGGTTTTGATGGAACCTGTTGAAGAATGAACTTCTTGTTTTGCTAATATAGTTTGCCCGGGTTTAATCTATATTTGTTCAACTACGTTCTTGTTGTAGTTAATTGATAGGATCCTCAATTAGATATGCCTAGTTAGTATGTATTACTCGGTAGAGAGTGCATATTTAGGTAATTGTTGAACAACACCACTCCCAAAGTATATGAGGGATCAATAACTGAGGGTTTAAAGGTGGGATTAGGGATAACGAAACCCTGGGTACGATCTAAGTGAGTTGTAATAAAAGCCAGCTAGCGTAACTTGGGAGAGTGCGTCTAGTAAATTGTCATAATTACTCGAGAGAGATTTACGGTAGTAGTTGATCACGCCCAACTATGCCTTATAAAAAGGACTAAGCGGTCGTTGCAAATATAATCTGGGTATTTAGCCCAGAGACAAATCCCACAGGGAATTAACCTATCAATTACTTTTGTTAGACTCACTGAATTCTCCGCAATCAACTTCCCAGATATTTTTGAATAACAATATATTGGTGATATTTCTACTAACTATTTCTGAATAAAACTAATTAAACTAAGAGCTAACTATGACTGAGTTGTAAACAAATAAGAGAAAGATCTAAGGTTATGATTTCCCCTATTGATGGAATTCCTTCCTGTTATGTGTCTTATAGTTTTGCCTAATCTTCTCTATCAATCATGAGCACTCTTACTACCGTAATCTCTCCCGAGTAATTACGACAATTTACTAGACGCACTCTCCCAGGTTACGCTAGCTGGCTTTTATTACAGCTCACTTGGATCGCACCCAAGGTTTCGTTATCCCTAATCCCACCTTTAAACCCTAAGTTATTGATCCCTCATATACTTTGGGAGTGGTGCTGTTAAACAATTACCTAAATATGCACTCTCTCCCGAGTAATACATACTAACTAGGGACAACTAATTGAGGATTCTATCAATTAACTACAACAAGAACGTAGTTGAACAAATAGAGATTAAACCCGGGCAAACTATATTAACACAACAAGAAGTTCATCCTTCAACATGTTCCATCAAAATCTTAGACTAAGTAATTTAGCTACTCATAATTGTGCTCATAATAACAACACAAAATTCATCATGAATGGTAAAAACGAAAGGAAGAAAGGTAGAACTCGATGCCGAATTATCCTCCTTACCTATTGCCTCTTCTTGCCTTGAGCAAAACCTTAAAAACCTTGATATCCCTCTTTTTAGGTGAGCTGGACCTTTTATAGTTTAAGTGGAATTGCCCCCCAGATTTCCAAGTTTACCCCTAATTTGATCACGTTTCAGAATGACTAGCGCGGCCGCGCTCGTGACCGCGCTAATGGCAGCGCTAAATGCAATGTACACTGTCTCATTTCTGCTGGACTAGTGCGGCCGCGCTCGTGACCGCGCTAATGGCCGCGCTAAATGCACTTTATTCTGTCATGTTCCTCCTGCTCTAGCGTGGCCGCGCTAAGGCCACGCTTGGCCCACGCTAGAGCGGGTCAACTATTTTTCTCTTTCTCTCTTCCTTCTTTCACACACACTCAACTTCGAGGGGCTTTCCTTGCTTTAATATAGCTCCAACCACTGTCCTATTTCCTCATAAGCACGACTTGCTCCTGCAAAACATAAAATTCACAATTATAGCCATTTTATCGTCATTTAACCTTCCTAGAACAGTGAAACATAGTAAAGTTGGGGTATAAATAGTCACTAAACTACATGAATCTAGCCTACTATCAACACCCCACACTTAAATCATTGCTAGTCCTCGAGCAATCCACCATACTCTACAAAGGTTCCTTCACTAAGCATCCCCATAACGTGTCACACCAGGAATATATCACCAAGGTTGTGTCTAGTAGTGTAACATCTTTGCCTCAAGAGTCGACTCTCACGTGTCGTGCAATATTCATACTTACTCAATTTACACTATACAGAGGTCAAGACTTATCTTTCCATCATGAATAAAGTGCCCTCACATCACATAAGAGAGTAGTTCCACAAGTAATAACATTAAGGACAATTAGGAACTCAGATAGACAAAATTCACTCACTCTAGAAAGAACATTCATATGCCATAAAGATGCACCATAGGCTTGCCCATAGTGTACTATTCTACTAATCGAGCCCATTCAGTCTAAGATCAATTAGGACTTCATTTGGTTGTAATGTAGGCTAAGGGACGGGTAGGATATATTTGGATATAGTGACTAACCTCCCTAAGCACTTTTAATACAATTACTTTCGCATTCAGATCCATACTTATATCAAACCAGACATTCCACCACACTTCTATTTATACTACCCCAAACTCCTTTATGTGCAATTGTATCAAGTCACCACTTATCAAGGATTACATTTTTTTTTCCAAGTGGCGCTTATTCTTTCATTTTCTCAAACTACTGCACCTTTTTCCTTATTTCATTGGTTCCACTCAAAAACCAAACCAACCACCCCACACTTTGACTTTTACATACTTCCTAACAATTCAAGTGTTCATGGGAGGTAAAGCGGTTCAAACAGATGGGCCGTTCAAACAAGTGGGTAAGGTTTGTAATGTGGTTGCCAAAGAAACAAGCTTATAGGATCAACGGGGTTAACTACGATAGATCACATTTAGGTGGGTATACTTTATATATCTGGCTTGACAAAGAATTGCCTACATCACTTCTAAGATTGAATAAAGCTACTATTTTGCTTTGCAAACACACAGGGCAAGTTCTAGGAATCAAATGCTGAGCATAGAATACAATACAACTCACACACACATGGCACATGACTCACTCGAGATTAGCTTATCAAAACACTCTCGTTGAGTACTCAAGTCCGTTACAAACATACAATTTAAGGCACTTTAACAAGAATCAACAACTAAGATTAAGCATCACACTCTAGTGTCTACTGTGTTCAGGTGTAACAACGCTAAGGGATTCTTTTCCTATCTCAGCTCCTAGCCCATAAGTACCTAATAAACTAAAAACAAAAATAAACAAAAACTAACTACACCCGGTTCAAGCAAAACCCTTGGAAAAGAACCGCGGCCCAAAGAAAAACCAAGGGGGATTTACTACACTACCTAAAACAGAAAATCTTTTTGGTATTTTCTTTAGACTTACTTCCCTCAAGAAAACTATCTAGGAGATCCGTCGTCAGGAAGAGTCCAACATATTTCTGTTTTTTTTTGTCGACTTAGACCCTCAACAACCCTGTCGAATAAGATCCGTCGTCGGGATAAGTCGACTTAAATAATTAAACTACTACTTAAAACAACAAAACAAAAGAAAACAAAACCCAAAAGAAAGCAAAACATATAACAATTATGTTCCTACATATATACACATACAATGAAATATCCCCCAACCCACACTTAAAAAGAATACATGTCCTCGTGGCATTCAAAATAAACCATTGTGAGGTAAAGGAACTTCCCTGAAGGATCAATCTTGATCGCAGACCGTCCCTGGGTCCAGATGACAAGCACGACCTAGAGCTCGCAACCAACCCATTATTTTCTTCTCCGATTTTGCATTTTGGGTGGATAGCGCATCAACTCGCGACCCCAAGTCAGTGACTGAGGTACGCAGACCTGCCATCTCCTGCTCCAGATTGTCCAACACATGACTCCAACGGGCTCTAGACAGGCCTGCAATGTCGGCAGCATGCTCATGAGCGGGCATCTCATCGCCCACTTCTACCTGCTCGTCCTCCTCCTCCTCATGCTCATCCTCCCCGTCAGCACCACCAGTCGCCACCACATCCTTCCCAGTAGTTACCTTTTCTGCTCGAAATACGCCTTCTTTCGGCACTTTGCCATCTACCGCCAAATTTTTCGGCAGTCGTGCTGCACAGCATAATCTAGTGACAAGAGAGGGGAAGAAGAATTCATACCTCTTAATTGGACAGTGAATAAACATCTCCTCATGCATTACCTTGGCCACGTCAAAGTCGTGGCCCTTCAAGAAACACCAGATGAAACAAGCACGAGGAGCATTCACCTCCGCAGTGTTGTGGGATGGGATAAGGCGATTATTGATGAGGTATTGCCAACACTTCGCTTCAAAGGTGAGTGCCGACGACTGGAACTTATCCCCGTATTTATACCACTTTACCTCATTGCCAGGTGCACAGATAGTTGGAAGGAACGTCTCCCACTGGGTGAAACGTCTACCATACGCCTCATAGAAGTCTTCCGTCTCCGCCACGGGACCCGGCAGCCTGTAGGCTCTCCTAATTGCTTCCATAGAGGCGTCAACATGCCTCTTTCGCACGGTGACCACATCATTCCTATGCTCCGGAACGTTTGCATAAAATTCTCTTGCCACCATCGCATTGTCCTCGTCCGGCTCCTCAAAGAAAATATCCAACCGACGTCGGAGCAGCTCATTGTAAATGTTTGGACAGTCAATCCGTAGGGACCCTGTATCCATGCCACGTTCTGGTATTGGCACATTTGATTCCTTATCAGCAAACCGTGCATAAGCCTTAGCGGATACGAACTTGCTACTATCATAGGGACGAGCATCAGTTGACGCTCGTGCTCTCGATGATTCCGCTTGTCTGCTGGAGTAAGGATCGGTGGCTTGGCGTTTTCTGGGGGGTGCCATTGTACCTAAAATAAGTAACATCATTAGCGCAATACAAAATAAGTGACCCAACTGTGGTTACTCAAACTTCACCCTTACAATTGGTCACAATTATCATTGACACTCACTGTGGCATTTTAACAAACACTTGGTGGGCATCATTCACCGGAGCCCCCAATTAATCATGTTGTAACCCAAGAACCACCACAATTGCCCCAAATTCAACCAGCTACGGTAAGAGATACAACTCCACAAATACCATCACCCACAAGCACTACATATACGCTACAAATTACTTCTAAGAAAAGAGAAGAAAAACTACTACCTAACAAAGAATTAAAAAGAAAACCTAACAAAAATTGGCAAAGAGAAAACATACATGTGGTATGAGAAGATCGTGAGAATTAAAGAAGTGTGTGGGGGTATAATTAGAAATGAACTTGGGAGGATGAGGGTTGAGAGTAAATTTGGGAGGGAGAGAGAGATATGGTGAGAGGGTGGAAGAGTAAGAGTTGTAGAGGAGAAATGTTGTAGGAGGAATAAGAAAAAAAGAGGGGTTAGGGTTGGAGGGATAAGAAATAAGAGACAAATTAAAATAAAAATTAAAAATTAAAAAAAATTACACTTAACGAAAACAAACCTGTCTAGCAACCTCACTAGCGCGGTCGTAGCGCGGTCGCGCTAGTTAGGCAGATTGTTGGGCGATATGCGCGGCCACTAGCACGGTTGTAGCGCGCCCGCGCTAGTGGCGTCGAGACGAGGTAGAATGGAAGCCCATTAGCGCGGCCGCGCTACTCCCAGGCAGATTGAACTGTGATTTGTGCGGCCACTAACGCGGCCACGCTACTTGGACCTCGAAATTTTTCACTTTTTCTACATTTTCCCTCAGCGTGGCCGGATTCCTCCCTCGCCTAAGCACACCTGCAAATGTTAGTACCTACAACAATTCAACTACATTAAAAACACTACACGTTGGGTTTCCTCCCAACCAGCGCCTTAGTTAATGTCGTGGCATGACAATTACAAAGTCAATGGGTTGCCTCCCATGCAGCGCCTGATTTAACGTCGCGGCACGACACAAATTGGCGCATTTAAGGCTCGCTCGACCTCTGAGGTTCAGTAGGACACTTTTTTGGTTTCATCCATTCCCACATACAGTTTCAATCTGTGCCCATTAAATCTGAATGTGTGGGAATCTTTTTTTGAAGAAATCTCTATTGCACCTGAAGGGAGCACTTCGACCACACGAAATGGCTCAGACCATCATGATTTGAGTTTACCCGGAAATAGACTTAATCTTGAGTTATAAAGCAATACCATATCTCCGGGTTTGAAGTTTCGCTCAACAATGTTCTTACCATGCAACCTATTCATTCTTTCCTTCTACAACCTCGTGCTCTCGAAAGCAATATATCTGAATTCATCTAACTCATGCAATTCTGTGACTCTATTTGTGTCTGCAGCCTCAATGTCCAGATTTAGTTGTTTCAAAGCCCACAAAGCTCTATTTTCTAGTTCCCCTGGCAAGTAACAAGCCTTCCTGAACACCAACTTGTATGGTGACATCTCAATTGGTGATTTGAATGCGGTTCTATAGGCCCAGAGTGCATCATCTAGCTTTTTCGCCCAATCAGTTCTTGTAGCGTTCACAGTTTTAGTCAGAACACTCTTTATTTCTCTATTCGACACTTCAACCTGTATAGTGGTCTGAGAATGGTATGGGGTTGCCACCTTGTGGCGCACATCGTACTTTGCTAGCAATTTCTCGAAGGATCGATTGGAGAAGTGAGTGCCTCTGTCGTTGATAATGGCTCTTGGGATCCCAAAACGGGTGAATATATTCTTCTTCAAAAACCCCACCACCACCCTTGCATCATTGGTGGTGAGTGTTGCAGCTTCCACCCATTTGGACACATAATCTACAACAACAAGTATGTACTTATTGTCGTAGGAGCTGACGAAGGGGCCCGTAAAGTCTATCCCCCATACATCGAACACTTCAACCTCTTAAATTGGGTTCATGGGCATCTCATGGCAAAGGGAAATGTTCCCAGTTCGCTGACATTCATCACAACCCTTCATCCATTGATGTGCATCCTTGAACACAGTTGGCCAGTAGAACCAGGCTTCTAGAACTTTTGTTGCCGTCCTGACTCCTCCAAAATGCCCGTCATATGCCGATGCGTGACATGCCTGCAAAACAGAAGATTGTTCTATCTCGTGGGCACACCTCCGGATCATATTGTCAATACAAATTCTAAACAGACAAGGTTCATCCCAGTAATACATGTGACAGTCACGGTAAAACTTTTTCTTTTGTACAGAGGAAAGGTCATAGGGTTCTATACCACTTTCCAGGTAATTCTCAATGTCTGCATACCATGGCACTTCCTCAAGGCTTGTGGCGAGTAGCTGCTCGTCTGTAAAGGTTTCCAGAATATCCTCTGCCTCAACTGAGTTTTCAACTCCTTCCACTCGTGATAGATGATCAGCGACTTGGTTTTCCGTGCCCTTGCGGTCACGAATCTCCAGCTCGAACTCTTGCAGTAGCAGCACCAACGAATCAGGTGCGGTTTTGACTCCTTCTTTTCAATCAGGTACCTGATGGCAACATGATCGGTATATACAATTACCTTAGAGCCAATCAGGTATGATCTGAACTTGTCGAATGCGAACACCACGACAAACATCTCCTTTTTAGTTACAGTGTAGTTCAGCTGGGCTCCACTCAACGTCCTACTTGTGTAGTAAATTGGGTGCATTATCTTGTCTTTCCGTTGTCCTAGCACTGCGCCCACCGCATAGTCACTGGCGTCACACATGAGTTCGAATGGTTGCTCCCATTCGGGGGCAACAATGATGGGTGTTATGACTATCCTCTTCTTCAACTCCTCGAATGCTACCCTGTAATCATCAGAAAACACGAAAGGGTGATCTTTTTCTAAGAACTTAAACAAAGGGTTGGCAATTTTTGAGAACTCTCTGATGAATCTCCGGTAGAAACCGGCATGCCCGAGAAAGCTCCTTATTTCTTTGACTGATGTGGGAGGTGGAAGCTTCCCTTGCTTGATACCAGGTGTCCCAAGACTATACCCTCTTGTACCATGAAATGGAACTTTTCCCAATTGAGTACAAGGTTAGTCTCGATACACCTCTTCAACACTCGGGTCAGATTTGTAAGGCACTCGTCGAATGAATTTTCCACCACTAAGAAATCATCCATGAAGACCTCCATTATGTCTTCAACCATGTCGGTGAATATGTCCATCATCACCTTTGGAATGTGGTGGGTGCATTGCATAGGCCAAAGGGCATCCTCCGGAAGGCAAAAATCCCATATGGACATGTGAGCAAGGTATTCTCTCTGTCCTCTAGTGCAATGGAGATTTGGTTGTACCCTGAGTACCCATCCAGAAAACAGAAGTGAGACCTCCCTGCCAGTCTGTCAAGCATCTGATCAATGAAGGGAAGTGGGAAGTGGTCTTTCCGGGTGGCCATATTCAATTTCCTATAGTCCATGCAAATTCTCCAGCTTATGACGGTCCGTGTAGAGATCAACTCATTTATTCATTTTTCACCACCGTCATACCACCCTTCTTAGGAACACATTGCACCAGGCTAACCCAGTTGCTGTCAGAGATGGGGAAAATGATTTCCGCATCCAACCACTTAATAATCTCCTTCTTCACCACTTCCTTCATATTGGGGTTCAACCTTCTTTGGTGTTCCCTGGAAGGTTTGTGCCCTTCTTCCAACAAAATTTTGTGCATACAATATGCTGGGTTGATCCCCTTAATGTCTGCCATGGTCCACCTAATGGCAGTCTTGCACTCCGTGAGTACCTGCAAAAGTTGTTGTGCCTGCACATCTAACAAACTAGATGAGATAATAACAGGTAATGTGGAGTTAGGTCCTAGGAATGCATACCTGAGATGGGCGGGCAGCGGCTTCAACTCCAGCTTTGGTGGTTCTTCTATGGATGGTTTGGCTGAAGGAGTTTCCATTTTCTCTAAGTGCAAGGGCTCAATTTTGAGTGGTATCTTCCAAAAACCTTTGCCCTCAAGAGCCAGCACCCATTCCGCAAATTCTTCCCCATTCACCTTATCTAAATTCATCAGACATGCAGCAAGAGGATCCTCGATAGGCAAGGTCTCATCATCATCTTTCAGGATTACATTCACGACATCAATTAGAGAACAATTGGTGAATTCACTTGGTCGCCTCATAGATTTCTGCATGTTGAATGTTATTTCCTCGTCGTTCAACCTCATCTTGAGCTCTCCAGTTTCACAATCAATGAGAGCTCGCCCCGTGGCCAAGAACGTCCTTCCCAAAATTATGGGAATTTCTTCATCCACTCTACAATCCAGAATCACAAAATCTGCAGGGAATACAAATTTCCCTACATGCACCAACACGTCATCTAGAATACCTGAAGGCCTCTTCACGGTTCTGTCAGCTAGCTGCAACAACATAGACGTGAGTCTAGAGTTTCCAATCCCTAACCTCTTATAGATAGCCAGAGGCATAAGATTAGTGTTGGCCCCCAAATCACAGAGTGCCTTGGCAAAGGCAAAGTTACCAATGGTGCAGGGAATTGTGAAACTCCCTAGATCAGACAACTTTTCAGCAATTGGTCTAGTCACAACAACACTGCAGGTCTGAGTTAGAGTCACTGTGGCCAAATCTTGGAAGTCGAATTTTCGGGACATCAGGTCCTTCGTCATTTTTGCATAACAAGGCATCTCCTTCAAAGCATCAATCAATGGAATATTTACCTGAATTTTTTTCAACATCTCAAAAACTTTTTGTATTGTTCATCTTTTTGATACTTGGCTAGCCTCTGGAGGAATGGTGATGGAGGTCTCTTCTTCCCAGTGATTTGGACTTTCTCTTTGTCAGACACTACCTCTACTACCGGTTCCCGGGCTGTCTCATCTTCCTTCTCAGCCTCAATCTGTGTGTTGGTTTCTTCCTCGGCAGGTTGCACTGTCACCTCGCTCAATCTTGCTAAATCATCTATTTCAATGGGTACTGGTACAAGTGTCTCATCATGTATGCTTTCTCGAGCCCTTTCTTGCTCCAAGTCTAGGTCTATGCCATTGCGTAGACTCACTGCCATCAGCTGCTTTGAGCCCTGCTATTTTGGATTTACCTGAGTGTCTGCAGGCAATGTCCCATGAGGACGATTATTCAAAGACATCGAGATCTGGCCCATTTGCACTTCAATATCCTTTAGGGATGACTCATGTGCATCTACTCTTTCACTCATTTTTGCATTTGACCCAATAACCTGCTGCATCGTTGCCTCGAGTCTAGCAAACCCATCTTCCTGTCTCCCACCATGTTGTTGATGAGGAGGATGATAAGCCTGCTGCTGATTTTGATTATTGTACCCCTGTGGCCTTTGGTAGGGCGCCATGTTACCATGAGGTTGCATAACTCCTATATTTCCATTGTTGTGTTGCGGCTGGACTGGCCTGTATCGCTGATTCTGCTGGCCCCAATTTTGACCACCCTGTCTCTGACCCCCATAATTAGACACTTAATTCATGTTCTCAGGGTAGTGATGATAATCACTTTTAGCATTCCACTGACTAACAAGTGGCTGACTAATGCAAAATGTGCATAAGCCCCCATTGGTTGTATCCACAATATGCACATGTTGCTTCTGCCCTAACTCTTCCACCCTTTTGGTGAGGATGCTCATTTATGTCATTAAGGTGGCCATATTTTCAGCAAGAATGTTGGCTGGATCTAAGGCCACTTAGTGAACTACTGGAGTGATGGGTGCATTCCTGGTTGTTTGCCCCGAATTCTGTGCCATTTGTCAAGCAGGATCTGGATTTCTCTCCATGATTTGCTCAAGAATGCTCCACCAGCTGAAGCATCGACATTAGCCTTCACGCTATCTGCCAAACCCATGTAAAATCGCTGCCCCAACATCTGCTCAGGAATACCGTGGTGCAGACATATAACCAACATCCTTTTGAATCGTTCCCATGTTTCTTGCAATGTTTCAGTTGGTTTCTGCCTGAAGCTCAAGATTTCATCAATTTGCTGAGCAGTCTTGTTGGGTGGATGGAACTTGTTCACAAATTGCTTGACTAACTCTTCCCATGTAGTGATGGAATTGATAGGGAGTGGATTTAGCAAAGCCTAGGCTGCTCCTGTCACTGAGAATGGAAACAACAACAACTTTATTGCTTCATGAGTCACGTTTGGCTGCCTTTGAGTTTTGCAGATTGACAAGAAATTCTTCAAGTGCTGTTAAGGATCTTCAATGTATGACCCCGAAAATAGTCCCTTATTTTGCAACAAATGCAACAAGTGCAACATGTTGTTTGTGATTTGAAAAGATTCAGCCTGTATTTGCGGGACTACTATCGTTGTGGCCAAATTCTCCTCTGTGGGTTGTGCCCAGTCATATAAAGGAGCCTCTGGCACAAGAGGCGCCACTACCTGCGCGACTGGGTCCACCACGATACCCCCATTATTCTTCCTATTTTTTACCAGCTCTGCCATGTCTAGTTCAAGTTGTTCAGTTGATTGTTGTTATTTGCCTTTTCGATTGGCCCAATTCAAGGCCTTGAAAACTTTCTCGGGATCTGATAATGCTTCAAATACTTCACCAGTTCTCGATGAGTTTCTAGGCATGCACTTGTACAACCAAGTTAGCAAACGTTAAAATTTCAATGAATGGATTGAAAATGAAGAAAATTGACTACACTAAGAATTTTTGTATTTCTTTCAACTGTAATTGATAACACCGTTAATTCCCCGACAACGGCGCCAAAAGTTGATCACGCCCAACTATGCCTTATAAAAAGGACTAAACGGTCGTTGAAAATATAATTCGGGTATTTAGCCCAGAGTTGAATCCCACAGGGAATCAACCTATCAATTACTTTTGTTAGACTCATTGAATTCTCCGTAATCAACTTCCCAGATATTTTTGAATAACAATTGGTGATATTTCTACTAACTATTTCTGAATAAAACTAATTAAACTAAAAGCTAATTATGACTGAGTTGTAAACAAATAAGAGAAGGATCTAAGGCTATGATTTTCCCTATTGATGGAATCCCTTCTTGTTATGTGTCTTATAGTTTTGCCTAATCTTCTCTATCAATCATGAGAACTCTTACTCCCGTAAATCTCTCCCGAGTAATTACAACAATTTACTAGACGCACTCTCCCAAGTTACGCTAGCTGGCTTTTATTACAACTCACTTAGATCGCACCCAAGGTTTCGTTATCCCTAATCCCACATTTAAACCCTCAGTTATTGATCCCTCATATACTTTGGGAGTGGTGTTGTTAAACAATTACCTAAATATGCACTTTCTCCCGAGTAATACATACTAACTAGGGACAGCTAATTGAGGATCCTATCAATTAACTACAACAAGAATATAGTTGAACAAATAGAGATTAAACCCGGGCAAACTATATTAACACAACAAGAAGTTCATCCTTCAACAGGTTCTATCTAAACCTTAGACTAAATAATTTAGCTACTCATAATTGTGCTCATAATAACAACAACAAAATTCATCATGAATGGTAAAAACAAAAGGAAGAAAGGTAGAACTCGATGCCGAATTATCCTCTTTGCCTCTTGCCTCTCCTTGCCTTGAACAAAACCTTAAAAACCTTGATATCCCTCTTTTTGGGCGAGCTGGACCTTTTATAGGTTACGTGGAATTGCCCCAGATTTCCAAGTTTACCCCTAATTTGATCACGTTTCGGAATGACTAACGCTACTGCGCTAATGGCCGCGCTAAATGCAATGTAAACTGTCCCGTTTCTGTTGGACTAGTGCGACCGCGCTAAATGCACTTTATTCTGCCATGTTCCTCCTTCTCTAGCGTGGCCGCGCTAAGGCCACGCTTGGCCCACGCTAGAGCGGGTCATCTATTTGTCTCTTTCTCTCTTCCTTGTTTCACAGACACTCAACTCCGAGGGGCTTTCCTTGCTTTAATATACTTCCAACAAGTGTCTTATGTCCTCATAAGCACGACTTGCTCCTTAATAAAATAAAATTCACAATTAGAGCCATTTTATCATAATTTAACCTTCCTAGAACAGTGAAGCATAGTAAAGTTGGGGTATAAATAGTCACTAAACTACATGGATCTAGCCTATTATCACATAGCTTCGAGTTCTCTCTTTTGTTGCGAGGGATACCTTTGTTCGTTTTAAAATGGGTCCCTGTGGGACGTTGACACCTCCAATGATCATATGAATGATATGATGCGTCTCCTCCTGTTCATTTTTCCTGTTTGCCTCTCTTCTCGAAATTGGTTCATATCTCGGTTGCTGAGGAATTCTCGAAGGTGCCCTTCGATGATCAGTCGGGCTACCTCCTCTCGAAGCTATCTACAATCCTCGGTCCTATGACCGTGAGTGCCATGGTATTTTAATACTAAGTTGGGTTCCTTTGTGAAGGATCTGACTATATGGGTTTTGGCCACCTGGTATCTCTGATCTTACCTATGGCTGATACGATATCTGATGCATCGATATTGAAGTTTTACTTAGACAATTGGGGTGCCTCCATCGGCCCCGCGTGCCTGTCGAACCCAGTTTTGTTCATGAGTCCCCGAGAACTTTGGCCTCGATCCAACCTTCGATCGTTTCGAGGTATATTACGCCTCAGGGCGTTTCTTCGATCCTCGACGTAAGGTTGGTATCTTACCTTATTCGATCTCGACTCTCTTTCTGCATTCCTTGATTCTTTAGCTCACAACCTTATAGGATATACTGAGCCCTAGGGGGCTCCCAATTGGTCGTCCTCGACCTTGATCTTTGATTGATACCTGTTTTGTACATCCGCCCAAGATACGACGGTATACTCGATCAAATTTTGCTTCAGCTGCTTTGAAGCTATTGAGCTTCGTTCATTCAAGACCTGAGTGACGGCATGCACTGCCTAGTCATCGGAGACTAGCGGTAATTCCATTCGCTCCATCTGAAAGCGAGATACGAACTCCCTTAGCATCTCATTCTCTCTTTGTTTGATTTTGAAGACATCAGACTTTCTTGTAGCGACCTTAATGGCACCAACATGTGCCTTCAAAAAATAGTCCGCCAACATGGCAAACGAATCTATTGAGTTCGGGGGTAGGTTATATACCACATCATGCCCCCCTTGGACAGTGTTTCCCCAGACTTTTCAACAAGACAGACTCAATTTCGTCGTCTTTTAAGTTGTTCCCTTTTATACCACAAGTATAAGTGGTAATGTGCTCATTGGGATCTGTGGTCCTGTTGTACTTTGGGTTATCGGGAATCCTGAACTTCTTCGAAATTGGCTTCGGAGCCGCACTCGATGGAAATGGTTTCTGCACGAACTTCTTCGATCTACCCCCTTGATGAGTGGTGATTTTACCACTCATTTTAGCCTTTTCTCATTAGATTTTATATTGTTAAATGGTAACTTGAGGTTGTTTTTAGTGTATAATTGCTCTATTTGCAGGAAAATGATGCCATGAAGTGGTTAAGGTCAAATTGGAGTGAAATTGAGCAAAAGAGAGTAAAGAAGAGAAAAGAGGGGAGCAATGGCCGAATGCGATCGCATATGCAACATGCGAATCGCATTT